>CAHIKZ030001591.1:207500-297500 GCA_903632075.3 Acanthosepion pharaonis
GGTGGTACAGTATTTGCTAAACAAATTTTGGATACAGATGAAGGACATATTTGTTAGAATCTTTTTACAATACATAACAGTTTTCAGAATAAACATAACAGTCTTCAGAATAAACACCAAAAACTACACAAAATTAATGCAGGAATTTATGTTTTGAGTTTTGAAAGTGAAAAAAAAAAAAACCTTCATTTTAATATTTAAAATATTGAATCTTACCATAATCCATTGTAAAAAGTGGAAATGAAAATAATTTTTAGGATAAATACTATAAAATCTATTTTTTCTTTGACTGTGACTTGTTGGGTAATATTTAGCAATCAAAGAATAATCTTGAATATACATAAAGAAAATTATGTATTAAATAGTCCTTTCCTCAACAGAGTTTTTTTTAGCATGACTGTCATGGTGTCACGGTTAAAATACTCTACAACTAGCATGAAGTTGGAACAAAATGTAGCCTGTGATGGGATTTGAACTTGTGGAGGTATTCCTCACATCATAGGAGTAAAAAATTTGGGCTTGTGTTCACGAGGAAAAGCAGTACAAACAAACGTACACAATAACAATAAAAACATGTTAAATTGTACAGTAATTTCATACAATTTTATTTATGTATTTGTGTGATTTACGTTACATTTGTGATAATGCTCATGTTATAAAAGGGAGTAAGTTACTCTGTAATATCACAAGTCCTATCACGGAGGGAAGTCACACACGTGTTGTCATCCCGACAGTTCTTGGGTAAAGAGATCGAATCTCACGTCTTTTGTCGGGATGTCTGTATTTCCGGCAGGAACAGTCCCTGTTGCATGCTGGAAGTAATTTTATTATTTTTAGTTTTTATTTAATTTATTTTAAACGAGGTTTAAATTTTATATTATTTTATTTATAATTTTCATTATTATTATTATTATTTTACATTTTATTTTTATTTATAATAATAGCAATGTTCCTACAAACTCGCATTCCATATCTGGGGAGCTTGTATTTAAGTATAATTCCGTAACCAATTCAGCCATACAACCCTTATGTTACTACTTGTTTAGAAAAATAAGAAAATTTACCTGCATCTTTGAGATTTAAATTGCATTGCATTCAGGTCTTCCCCAAATTATAGATGAAGCAATTTCATAGTTGTCAGTAATTTAAAATTCTCTCTGTGAACCCCAGAATAAACTACATAAACTAAGTTTTAGTATTTAAAAATGAAACTCTCGATATAATGAACAGTATGATTTGTGTGTATTTGTGTGTTTCCAGATCAACAGAATCAGTTGTCAGGTAATTATGAGCAACATGCTCCCACTACTGAATGATGAGAAAACCCGTTGTCATAGTAACACAAGCCATGCCAGGTTCCATTCAAATCGACTAAATATTAACATAATGGAATGTAAAAAATTATAACGTAAAAATAAATATTAATAAAATCCGTTGTTATTGTAACATACACAAGACCACCGCTTGCTTCCGAACAAAGCGAGAAAGCATCGTACTACCATATCAACAGACATATAAAAATTTAAAAGATGAAAATTAAATTAAAACAAATATATCTCTTTCCCCATCGCAAATGGTCGTGTTTTGACCTGATCATTGCTCTCAATATTCTTCGGTACGATATTGAGACATGCCTCAGGGGAGATGAATGTCAATGAAAACTCATAGATACATCCAAATGGCAACTTGTTCTACCTAAAGCAGTTCAAGCCCCGCATAAAACTAATATATGCGGGAACTTCTGTTTGCTGACAACGCGGTATTAATTGCTTCCTCAGAGTTAGCCCTCCAACAAGTACTCTCTTGTTTTGCACAGTCTGCTGAAGTCTTCAGTTTAGAAATTAGTCTGAAGCTGATTGAAGTTCAGCACTTGGAATGCGTCACAAAGTGGTTGTAAACAGACTGATAAAGTGAACAAAGCTTTTAGAAAACTTCAGAAAATATGTTATATTTAATGATACTAATATGTAAAGACATTTCTTTATGCTATTTAATATATCTTTTGTAAAAACCCAAACCAAAAATGACAAAAAATATGTAAATAATAATTTGTAAATTACTACTGAGTAGTGGATTCGATCTTCTCTAGACACCTAACCAATACTTTTCATATTATGCCAAAATTGTGACAGTGTGGGTTGGTACGTCAGCACGAATTAAGAAGGACCCAATTAAGAAGATTAATTGGTTCAGAGTAATTGATCCAACGAAAGGAGTTTGTGGGAATCAAACCCCAAATTAACTTGCTGTTCACCGGACAGATTGACTATAAATTGAACACATTTCGTCTCAGCCTTGTTGAGCCGGGAAAAAAGACAAGCCGACAGTTGACAGATGGTTAACTTTAGATATAAGTGACTCTAGAAAAATTAAAAATTCGAATATTTACCTAAAATAAAACTAATAAAATATTGACCGGCAAACCGCTCTATTTTTAGGAGGTCAACAAGAGAATTAAGTCAGCTGACCTAAATATTTTAGTCTATTAGTTGTTTATAGGACAAATGGAGAATCGAACATTTACAAGAAGATATATTGGTTGTCTGCCAATTCAAAGGGACATATTTCTTAAATATTTGGCACGGCGCGAGACATTTTCGACAGCTCGAGGCATTTTCGACAGAGTTCCACTAGAATTCGAACTTTGAGTCAACTAAATGTGGTCTTGGGAGAGCGTGAGGATTATTTCACAGAGGGGAAATCTCCTCTGGTCATGACATAGCGAGAATGGGCGCAACAGTTTAGCAGTTGATCTAAGTGTGATGTCGACAACTACTGCTACCACCACCAGAGGAATTGTCCGATAGCAATTTAATCCTTTAGATCAATCAACGTAGTCTCATCGATTAGTTGAGGTAGATCGATTGAAAGTCCAGCACATTGTCAAACCGATAAGCTGTGGGAAAAATCGTGAGAGGTAACAATGGTAAATAAAACAGCACTCAGTTGCTGTTGTCAGGTATTATTCAACTGTGTTTATTTGTCTCAGAAATCGGTAATGTTAATTGTGGTTCTCGGCAAGCGACTACTCAGAAACGCTTCGTTACTGACCCCAGTGATTTCTTCTGATCTTAGACACTATTCAGAATTTTCTACTCAAAATATTACCGATTCGTGATCGGGGACCGAGTGTGTGAGCAACGATGAGGTTTCGGAGAGGATGCAAACAAGGAGGATGCTTATACTTAACATCAAGAAGAGGCAGCTAAAGTTCCTGGGACACATAATGAGGAAGGAGCGCCTGGAGAATGGCAGGAAACCAGAAACCCTGCATCAAAGACAGATAAACTCGAAAATGAAGATACTTATTAGAGCTTCGGGTGTCACAAACGCCGAACAGAAGTGAACAGTGACTTTATTAACTGCTGGGAAGAGATTACGAGAATTCTGGAAGGATTTCACGGAAGAACAAACAAGAGGCCAATGCAGAAAGAGCCTAGAGCCATCCAACTTTTTTGATAAAGCCTTCACCCTGAAAGAAAATATTCTCAAGTCCCATACAAAATTTTAGGTGTCAGAACCAAACATAGGAGAGATAGTGAACTATTTCGTCACTCATCTAAAGCGAATTGTGAAACCCTGCAGCTTTACACCTGATTCGGACGACTTTGTTAAAGACAAAATCTTCCTCCCTATAAAGGATAAAGAGTTAAAAGCCAAACAGTATAGAGAGAACAAACTGATTTTGGGACGTCTCATTCAATTTATTGAGACGTACTACCATAAAATGTTCTAATTTTTTGGACCCATTATTAGCCAACAAACAAAAACTCAAACCAAATCCAACAGAATCATTTGAATGTTATAAATGCGAATGGCAAGAACTCTTTGGCAGAGATTGTATTAGGAGTGAGACTGTGGCCACTGTGGGAAGAAAGATAATTTTGAAAACTTCTGCTTCTATAAAAAAAAAACAAATGGACACTTTAAGTAGTAATAATTGCAGCAGAGGTAAAAACACAATCGTGGTGGACGAGGTGTATACAAAAACCCGAACAAAAGATTTCAATGAAATGTAGAGGAAAGGAAAGATAAACACTGGTGGTGATGACGACATCTATTTATTTAAAATATCTGGAACCGAAGAAATATTGAGCCTGAGGGTCATCAACATTATCTTACCCTTAGTGACAGACTCTGCTACTCAACACAACACATTATCTGTCGAAGTTGAAAAAAGGGGGACCGGGAGTTAAGCTCAGACCAGATTCTACTAAGCTGTACTCCTACGCCAATAAAGAACACGTTTCCATTTTTAGAAAATGTTCCAAGCATCACTTTTAAGCGGTATAACTAGCAAAAAGATAGGGTCTTGAAAATGGATACTGATGCCAGCATCCTGCGCTGTTATGAAATTGATGTATAGCCAGAACTGCAAACAAGGTTTCCAAGGATATCAGTGGGCTGGGAAAACTAAAGAACTAGCAGCTCAAAATTCAAAATAAATCCAGAACACTCCTGTTATTCAACCAGTTCGCCGGATTCTCTTCCACCTGCGGCGATGCATTATGGACAAAATCCAAGAGCGAGTTGACCTGAATGTCAATGAACGAATCACAGAACTTGCTCAATGGGTCAACACTCTAGTAACAGTGGGGAAAATGCTAGACGAAAAGGGAAAACAAGGTTATGTAAGAATATAGATTGATATGCGAAGGGCCAGTGAAACCATCGTCCGAGAATGTCATCCTGTACCTACTATTGAGGAAACAATACAAGAAATAGCTGAAGAGAAATACTTCTCAAAAATTAACCATATCATGGTCTACCATCTGATAGAGCTCCATTCTGATTCCAGAAAAAATCTTTTGCTGCACTATATGGACTGTATCGAAATAAATGGCTTATGTTTGGAGTGAATATGGCTTCAGAAAAATTTGAGCTGATCATCAGTCAATACATATTAAGCTGTTCAGGAGCTTATGACATTATGGTAGTCGGAAAGGCAGAGGTGGATCATGATGCTAAACTCACTAAAGTGACCCAAAGCCTCATCAAACGAGGATTGATCGTCATTAGAGGAAAATGCCAGATCAAAATGATGTCCATGAAATACAAGGGCCTATATATTGACGCAAGAGAGTCTGAGAATCTCGGACGAAAAATTGAAAGCTGTGGTCAATACCGCCTCCATCAAGAGAAGCTTCACTAATGCGCAGTTTCCTGTGATTAGATCAATTCTCTACAAAGTTTGTGTCTCATTTTGCTACCCTAATTGCGTCACTATTTGGTGACAATACATTGAGTGGATATAGGGGAAAAAGAACAATCATGAATTTAACCAACTCAAGAGAGCGCTGATCAAATCTCCGGTCATGGTATATTATAATATCAATCTACCAACCAGAATTACAAGTAATGACTTGCCTGCAGGTGTAGTTGCAATTTTGAACAAAAACACTCAGATGATGTTTGGTAGCTATGTATTACGCAAGCAGAAAATTCACCCACTAAATCCTGATACTCACAGTTTGAACGAGAAACTCTGGGGTTATTTTTTGGTGTGTAAGAAACTCCCTTTGTATCTTCTTGGGTGGGATTTTTAAAAAATATTAAAAGACCAAAAAGTTCCGGTGAAAGTGTTGTCCTCCTCTTTAAAAAACACCTTCAGCAAGAGTAGAAAGCTGGTTGCTGGTTGCTTTAATTACAGCAGTTTAAATATAAAGTCATCCACATGCCTGGCAAAGCCCACAAAGCAGACACCTTGAGCCAACTGCCCACGGATTAGCTCTGACAAAGCTGAAGAAAAAAAGATGACAGACTATATTTACTCTATAGTCAAATATTCTGCATCTCATGCCATAATTCCTCGAGAAGAAGAAGAGGCGTTGGAAAATGATCCTACCATATCTAAACCTTGACAAACCATAGTCAAGAATGACTGGACTGATTTTAAGGGGACCATATTCCAGGCAGTCAAGGATGAGCTCTGGATAGCAGGATTGTTAATTATGAGAGGAAGTGGAATGGTTGCCCAGGAGTGCCTTCTGGATAACTATTCTAGTTGCTTTCAGGAACAAATAATCATCCAGGCATATAAAGGACACCAAAGAATGGTTAGAACTAAAAGCCGCCTACGATTCAAGGGTGTGGTGGCGTGAAATATATAAGAAGGCTTAGAAAAAACTGAACGAATGCAACATATATCAGGTATATGGAGAAAATGCTTTTCAGAAGAAGTACACCACTACCTGATCATCCCTGGACCCATGTCGCTGTTGATCTTTTGAGTATTTCTGAGGAAAATTACTTGCAATCGTTGCTTGCATGAAAGTAACTAATGCAAAAAAAAAGTGTCATCAATGCCCTGGAAAAGATATTCCATATACACGGATATCTCAGAAGTGCTAATGGGCAACGAAGTTTCAAGAGTATATAAAACCCCAGGGCATTAATAAGATTAAAGGTATGCCCTATTGACCTCAGTCCAACAGTGAAGTGAAATGATTCAATAGGAATAAAGATTTCCAAAATCGAGAGAAATGGTTGGATAACTGAACTGAAAAACCCTTTTTTCCAACTGATTTATTTTTAATTAATTTAAGAGATATTTGCATACCGCTAGCTGCGTTAATGTATTGGATTTGCATTCTGGCTGCCAATCTCGACGACGGAATAACCAGTTAAAGAAACGCAAGATTTTAAGTTAATGGTTGGTATCACGACTTATACTAAGTTAAAACTTAATAGAATAATAGAAGCTGCACTATACACTATAACTACAGTCCCCCAAACTCCAAGTAATGTTTTCATGTATATTTGAACTTACGTAGAAATTAACCAACTGCTCCTATGACATGCTGGACATTAGTTATTTGGAAGATAAGTTATCTACGATGATATCCTAAGAAGATAATTTGAAATGCTAAATCCAGGATTTGTTCAAAGGTATCTTATACTCATATGATAAGAGTGCTTTTAATTGCCCCACTGACTTTATTCTAGTCATGGATATATCAACTTAAGTTAAAATTTGGGCACCTCGAGGCGGTGTAATAATTAGCAAGCTTGTCTCGCTAGAGCAATTACAACTGAATAGTGAGTTCGATCCTCACTAGGTGCCCCATGCTTTAGACGTTGTGCCACATCTAAACTTCGCTTGGAAAATCACTATTTAGGCACCTCGGTGTGATTTAATGGCCAGCAAGCTTGTCTCTCTAGAACAATTACGACTGAGTAGTGAGTCAGATCCTCACTGGGTGCCCCATACTTGTGCCACATCTAAGCTTCGTTTGGAAAATCATTATTTGGGCACCTCGGGGCGGTGAAATGGTTAGCAAGCATGTCTCGCAAGAACAATTACGATTGAGTACTGAGTTCGATCCTCACTGGGTTCCCCATACTTTTGGCATTGTACCACATCTAATCTACGCTTGGAAAATCACTACTAAGTTAAAACTTAACAGACAATTTTGTTGTTGCGTGCGTTTTTTAATAGGA
This sequence comes from Acanthosepion pharaonis, assembly GCA_903632075.3. NCBI lineage: Eukaryota > Metazoa > Mollusca > Cephalopoda > Sepiida > Sepiidae > Acanthosepion > Acanthosepion pharaonis. The sequence continues at coordinate 214,941 of CAHIKZ030001591.1, forward strand.
GTAGATAGGTCTACCTATCGACTTGTCCATACTCCTTCCCCTTCAAATAAGGATTAGTGGATTATCCCTTGTTTCTTGTCTAGGATGGGGTTTTCAGTTTCCTTCTTCTATGGCCTTAATAAGGCTGGCTATCATGAATTTCTGATGACATGATTGGATGGTGGCTACGACTTTTCATACTGAGATTAGTGGGCTGGCACTTTTCTGGTTGGATCTCGACCGGTAGTCAGGAGACCAAACTCTTGGGTAGTGTCTAGTGAGCCTGTTTCGGTCAGTCGCATAATATTGAGGTCGCGCATGGAAAGGTGTCCCTGCAAGCGATTCCGGTGGGCGACCCTGAGGCTACACTATGCTGTAAATCTACGCCAATTCCCAGCCAGGACATATTACCTTAGATGACCGGCAGCTACTATTATTCTTGGTCTTTCCATCTTTTAAAAAAAAAAAACCACCATGACGGAAAACAATAAACGAAATACAAGTAAACTAGCTTAACATATCTTAACCCCTCAACTTTTCATTGGTGGGATTCATTCCAATTTCTACAGTGTTGAATCTTTTCACTTGGGACACTCTCCAGACATCCTAGCTCTCTGTGAAACTAATCTGAATTCTTCAATCTCTTCCACTGAATTCTATGTTCCTGGCTATCTTCCTCTCTTTCCGAAAGACTCTAATGTTACATGCATAACCTTGATGTATGTGTTCGGGAACATCACTCACTGGTAAGGGAACTCTCTCTCTTGAGTCTCCGGGCTGCTCTTATATGTACCTCCGTCTTTCTCTATTAAACTCAGTCAGGTATCTCTTCCGCTATTGTTCGTCTTCCTCTTTTGACTGTTGTGCGCTTGATAAAAATTATGATAATATAGATAAGGTCCTCTCTCTACACCCGTCTGCAAATATCTTTGTGTTTGGCGATTTCATTGACCATCATGTCAGGTGGCTTACTCACTCTAATGTCACTGACCTCGCTGGCATCAAGATCTTGAATTTCTCTATTAAGCAATCTCGCATACAAGCAGTAGACCTCTCCACTCACTTCATCAGTAATCCTGACGGATACGTTTTTCTACTTGATCTTCTCCAACCCGGACTCTTGCCGTGCACTGCAACTCTGTCTTCTTGGCAACTGTTACAGAATGCGAAGGCCAGGGCCGGAGTTTCCCGTGGGCGCAGTATTCTGACAGTGATGAATTACCTTTGTCTGGATTTTGAATATAAAACGGTGCGAATTCAATAAAGGTTTTCAAACATTCTGAGTCGTCGATACGCCCATTATTTTTTTGTTTCGCTGTGTCCTTTTTTAAGATTCTTAGAATTGTGTATGATAAAATTCGGACTATGGGATGATAAGTTAACGATCTCATATGAGGTTGAACAATTAAACTCAAGGTTCGTTAGTTGAGACGAGGGTGCCCGACAGCTAGTATTAACCAGGTAGACAGGATAAATATCATATCCCTATTACAAGCGAAACAATATTACGTCGAAAATTAGAACGGGCGAACGTTCCAGAAGAATTTAGGGTACCGATACATAAGTTGCTAAAGAAAAATAGGGACTTATTTGCGAAGGATTACAAAGATTTAGGCAGGACAAATACAGCAAAAATGCGTATCAATACCGACGGACAAATGCCTATCAAAAAACGCCCATATCGCACACACCTCTCACAAAGAAAACTAGTAGATGAGGTTTTAGAAGCAATGCTAGAGGCAGGGATTATAGATCAATTATATAAAGTCCGTGGGGTTTCCCAGTGGCGCTCGTAGAGAAGAATGATGGTGGTGAGAGATTCTGTGTAGATTATAGGGCTCTAAATAAAATTACCAACAGCAATGCTAGCCCACTCCTGATATATTAGCATCTTTAGGCTCAGTTAGGTACTTTTCCAATTTATACTTAAAATACGAATACTGGCAGGTAGAGCTACACGAAGAAGATAAATAAAAAACTGCAGGCATGTGTCATCGGAGTTAATTCCACTTTAACGTTATGCTATTTGGACTGGCGAACGCGCCCGGTGTATTTCAGGAAATAATGTCCACATTTTTACAGGGATAGGAATAAAGTGTCGCTGCCGACAGTGTAGTTTGAACATAGATCGCCAGTGAGCAAACACAGGCGATCACATTATTGAATTAAGTAGATCACATGACCATAGAGGAAACGCATTAGCGTGGCGTCTAATTGATCATCATTTCTATTCTATCCTCTACTATTATACGGATACTATTTCTATTCTATCTTCTATTACTATTCGGACCACTATTCACTATACTATTCACTATACTATTCATTATACTGATGACTAGACGGATCATTATTCGGTGGTTACTTTTCGAGCGAGTATTATAGAGCAAGTACTATTAGTGCGAGTGTTATTCGAAGGCGTTTGACACCAGTATTGTTCAACGGCGTTACTATAGTTGTATCTGCGATTACAAAGTCTCTACTACAACGAGCATTACGAAAGTGATAACGAATATTCGTAGACATTAGAAAAGTGGGAACGAGTGTTCGATAACATCACAAAAGAAAAGCAGGCTCTGTTCTATCGGACAACATTTTAGATGTTTTCTGATTGCATAGAAAACGATTTAGAACACATTCAGATGTCTTTCAACAGCTTATGGAAAATCAATTTGAAGTTAAAACTGACAAAATGTGAATTTTCTAAAGACAGAGTCACAGTACTTAGGGTGTAAAATCAGTGTTCCGGGAATTCAAACAGATAGTAATTAAGTTATTCTTGCTTGATAAATTTTCTGAACTTGGAATTGTTTTCGCCACCATTCTTTCTCCTGTTGTTCTTAATTTTTATTGAAAGCATGCCTCCCAAGCCCACTATTTGGTGAGGGCGGTGGATTGGCCGTTGATCCCCACCCACCAGGTCGATGCTTGGACTTAAGGTAAGCTGAACATTCAATTGTTATCATGAGGAAACAAGCGGACTGACACTCGCTGCCACGTATGTTGGGACATTTATTATGACATGGCAATAAATTAGGATAACCTTATTTTCTTCAATTTCTTTTTAGAATAGACAATGAGACTTATACTAAGTTAAAACTTAACTTGATGTTGCAAAAGGCTAAATGCAAGTGTCTTTGCAAATTACCTCCCCTTCTCATCGTTACATCTGTTTTTGTTGTTGTTTTATATGTTATATGTAATAGAAGTAGGTAGATTTTCCTACCGCCCGGTCAACACTCCTACCCCTTCTCTTGGACATGAACGGTACTCTCTCTCTCAATCTCTCTCTCTCTCTCTCTCTCTCACTGGCCTCTGCATCTCCAATTGCCTTGAACTATCCACTAGACTTCTCCTCATCCTTTCTTCTTTCACTCCTATCTGATCTTGCTCCAAATTATCTGTAAACACTTGCGTCCTAGTGGCTTTCCGCTTGTTTGGGGTGAAACGCTTAAAAAAAAATATTGAGAACTACAAGAGATAGGGGAAATGGAGAGCCATGATCGCCTACGTCCTGGTGATATACGGCACATAAAAGAAAGAAAAACTACAGATCCTACCAGGAAACCATTACATAGTATTTTTCAGTGAAATGTACTGAGGCTGGCCCGAGCCCTTTTCTGTATCAAATAAGAAGGATAAAATTTTTTGAGAACTACAAGGGATAAGGGGAAGTGAAGTGCCATGATCACCTACGTCCTGAAGTGATACGGCACATAAAAGAAAGAAAACCTACAGATCCTACCAGGAAACCATTACATAGTATATTTCATTGATATGTACTGAGGTTGGCCTGAGGCATTCTCTGTATCAAATAAGAAGGATAAAATTTTTTGAGAACTACAAGGGATAAGGGGAAGTGGAGTGCCATGATCGCCTACGTCCTGAAGTGATACGGCACATAAAAGAAAGAAAACCTACAGATCCTACCAGGAAACCAGTACATAGTATTTTTCATTGATATGTACTGAGGCTGGCCCGAGGCCTTTCTGTATGAAATAAGAATGATAAAATTAATTGAGAACAAGGGATAAGGGGAAGTGGATTGCTATGATGGCCTACGTCCTGAAGTGATACGGCACATAAAATAAGGAAAACGTACAGATCCCACCAGGAAACCAGGACATAGTATTTTTAATTGATATATACTGAGGCTGGCCCGAGGCCGTTTCTGTATCAAATAAGAAGGACAAAATTTATTGAGAACTACAAGGGATAATGGGAAGTGGAGTGCCATGATCGCCTACGTCCTGAAGTGATATGGCACATAAAAGAAAGAAAACCTACAGATCCTACCAGGAAACCAGGACATAGTATTTTTCATTGATATGTACTGAGGTTGGCCTGAGGCATTTTGTGTATCAAATAAGAAGGATAAAATTTATTGAGAACTACAAGGGATAAGGGGAAGAGGAGTGACATGATCGCCTAAGTCCTGAAGTGATACGGCACATAAAAGAAAGAAAACCTACAGATACTACCAGGAAACCAGTACATTGTATTTTTCATTGATATGTACTGAGGCTGGCCCGAGGCCTTTCTGTATCAAATAAGAAGGATAAAATTTATTGAGAACAAGGGATAAAGGGAAGTGGATTGCTATGATGGCCTACGTCCTGAAGTGATACGGCACATAAAGAAAGAAAAAAGTACAGATCCTACCAGGAAACCAGTACATAGTATTTTTAATTGATATATAGTGGCCTGGAGGCCTTTTTTTCATAAGATGGATAAAATTTGTGAGAACTGAGGATGGGAATGCCATGACCGCCTACGCCCTGTATCAAATAAGAAGGATAAAATTTATTTTGAGAACTACAAAGGATGGCCTGGGCCTTTCTGGGAAGAGGAGATAACATGAGAACAAGGATAAGTCCTGATGTGATACGTCCACATAAAAAAAAGAAAACGTACAGAATCTACCAGGAAACCAGTACATTGTATTTTTCATTGATATATACTGAGGCTGGCCTGAGGCCTTTCTGTATGAAATAAGAATGATAAAATTAATTGAGAACAAGGGATAAGGGGAAGTGGATTGCTATGATGGCCTACGTCCTGAAGTGATACGGCACATAAAAGAAGGAAAAAGTACAGATCCTACCAGGAAACCAGTACATAGTATTTTTAATTGATATATACTGTGGCTGGCCCGAGGCCTTTTCATGTATCAAATAAGATGGATAAAATTTATTGAGAACTACAAGGGATAAAAGGAAGTGGAATGCCATGACCGCCTACGCCCTGAAGTGATACGGCACATATATTAACGAAAAACTACAGATCCTACCAGCAAACCAGTACATAGTATTTTTCATTGATATGTACTGAGGCTGGCCCGAGGCCTTTCTGTATGAAATAAGAATGATAAAATTAATTGAGAACAAGGGATAAGGGGAAGTGGATTGCTATGATGGCCTACGTCCTGAAGTGATACGGCACATAAAAAAAGGAAAACGTACAGATCCTACCAGGAAACCAGTACATAGTATTTTTAATTGATATATACTGAGGCTGGCCCGAGGCCGTTTCTGTATCAAATATAAAGGACAAAATTTATTGAGAACTACAAGGGATAATGGGAAGTGGAGTGCCATGATCGCCTACGTCCTGAAGTAATATGGCACATAAAAGAAAGAAAGACTACAGATCCTACCAGGAAACCAGTACATAGTATTTTTCATTGATATGTACTGAGGCTGGCCCGAGGCCTTTTCTGTATCAAAAAAGAAGGATAAAATTTATTGAGACCTACAAGGGATAAGGGGAAGAGGAGTGACATGATCGCCTAAGTCCTGAAGTGATACGGCACATAAAAGAACGAAAACCTACAGATCCCACCAGGAAACCAGTACATTGTATTTTTCATTGATATGTACTGAGGCTGGCCTGAGGCATTTTTCTGTATCAAATAAGAAGGATAAAATTTAATTGAGAACAAGGGATAAGGGGAAGTGGATTGCTATGATGGCCTACGTCCTGAAGTGATACGGCACATAAAAAAAGAAGGAAAACGTACAGATCCTACCAGGAAACCAGTACATAGTATTTTTTAATTGATATATACTGAGGCTGGCCCGAGGCCGTTTCTGTATCAAATAAGAAGGACAAAATTTATTGAGAACTACAAGGGATAATGGGATGTGGAGTGCCATGATCGCCTACGTCCTGAAGTGAGACGGCACATAAAAAGAAAGAAAACCTACAGATCCTACCAGGAAACCAGTACATTGTATTTTTCATTGATATATACTGAGGCTGGCCTGAGGCCTTTTCTGTATCAAATAAGAAGGATAAAATTTATTTAGAACTACAAGGGATAAGGGGATGTGGAGTGCCATGATCGCCTACGTCCTGAAGTGAGACGGCATAAAAAAAGAAAACCCACAGATCCTACCAGGAAACCAGTACATAGTATTTTTCATTGATATGTACTGAGGCTGGCCCGAGGCCTTTTCTGTATCAAATAAGAAGGATAAAATTTATTGAGAACTACAAGGGATAAGGGGATGTGGAGTGCCATGATCGCCTACGTCCTGAAGTGAGACGGCACATAAAAGAAAGAAAACCTACAGATCCTACCAGGAAACCAGTACATAGTATTTTTCATTGATATGTACTGAGGCTGGCCCGAGGCCTTTTCTGTATCAAATAAGAAGGATAAAATTTATTGAGAACTACAAGGGATAAGGGGAAGTGGAGTGCCATGATCGCCTACGTCCTGAAGTGAGACGGCACATAAAAGAAAGAAAACCTACAGATCCTACCAGGAAACCAGTACATTGTATTTTTCATTGATATGTACTGAGGCTGGCCCGAGGCCTTTTCTGTATTAAATAAGAAGGATAAAATTTATTTAGAACTACAAGGGATAAGGGGAAGTGGAGTGCCATGATCGCCTACGTCCTGAAGTGAGACGGCACATAAAAGAAGAAAACCTACAGATCCTACCAGGAAACCATTACATAGTATTTTTCATTGATATTTACTGAGGCTGGCCCGAGGCTTTTTCTGTATCAAATAAAAAGGATAAAATTTATTGAGAACTACAAGGGATGAGGGGATGTGGAGTGCCATGATCGTCTACGTCCTGAAGTGAGACGGCACATAAAAGAAAGAAAACCTACAGATCCTACCAGGAAACCAGTACATTGTATTTTTCATTGATATGTACTGAGGCTGGCCCGAGGCCTTTTCTGTATTAAATAAGAAGGATAAAATTTATTCAGAACTACAAGGGATAAGGGGAATGGAGTGCCATGATCGTCTACGTCCTGAAGTGAGACGGCACATAAAAGAAAGAAAACCTACAGATCCTACCAGGAAACCAGTACATTGTATTTTCATTGATATGTACTGAGGCTGGCCCGAGGCCTTTTCTGTATCAAATAAGAAGGATAAAATTTATTTAGAACTACAAGGGATAAGGGGAAGTGGATTGCCATGATCGCCTACGTCCTGAAGTGATACGGCACATAAATTAAAGAAAACGTACAGATCCTACCAGGAAACCAGTACATAGTATTTCTCATTGATATGTACTGAGGCTGGCCCGAGGCTTTTTCTGTATCAAATAAGAAGGATAAAATTTATTGAGAACTACAAGGGATAAGGGGAAGTGGATTGCTATGATGGCCTACGTCCTGAAGTGATACGGCACATAAAAGAAGGAAAACGTACAGATCCTACCAGGAAACCAGTACATAGTATTTTTCATTGATATGTACTGAGGCTGGCCCGAGGCCGTTTCTGTATCAAATAGGAAGGATAAAATTTATTGAGAAGTACAAGGGATGAGGGGATGTGGAGTGCCATGATCGCCTACGTCCTGAAGTGATATGGCACATAAAAGAAAGAAAACCTACAGATCCTACCAGGAAACCAGTACATAGTATTTTTCATTGATATTTACTGAGGCTGGCTGAGGCTTTTTCTGTATCAAATAAGATGGATAAAATTTATTGAGAACTACAAGGGATGAGGGATGTGGAGTGCCATGATCGTCTACGTCCTGAAGTGAGACGGCACATAAAAGAAAGAAAACCTACAGATCCTACCAGGAAACCAGTACATTGTATTTTTCATTGATATGTACTGAGGCGGGCCTGAGGCCTTTCGGTATTAAATAAGAAGGATAAAATTTTTTGAGAACTAAAGGGATCAGGGGACGTAGAGTGCCATGATCGCCTACGTCCTGAAGTGATACGGCACATAAAAGAAAGAAAAACTGTCGAACAATCACGTGGTCAAGATAACCACTCAGTTGTGGAGCAAGCTGAGTGAAGACTAATTCAACATAGAGACAGAGCTATTTATGGTGCAATGGAGCATCTCATTATGCTAAAGTGGGATAGTCCATTGCTTGGGCTGTGATTGGCTGCTGGTACCTGAGTGGAAGTATTACTATATAAATACTAGCATGATTTCTCAGTTTGCAGGATATGTATTAAGTTACAACCTGCTTTATTTTTGTCTGCCAGCTGGACGCTAGTTGGAACCCTTACGCCGGTAAGTGCTTTTTATTATTGTTATTCTACATCTCCTTCCCCCCCATCGCGTGTGGGTAGTGGCCTTTGGGGAGGGATGAGTTCCTTTAAACCTGGCTGGTTGTGCGGAAGTAGTCTGGACAATGCCCGAGGGGTTTTTGTCCGTGTTATTGTAAACGGCTGAGCAGTGTTTGATGTTATTCCAGCGTCGACTGTTTGTTGCACTGGTGTAGGGGTCTCAGGTATTGCACTAGGTCTTGGAACTGGAATTGTTGGTGTATCCAGTTTCCTGAGAAATCGGCGATTTCGTAAGGTAATTCTACCTGATCCGTCAACTCTGATACGGTATTGGTGGTCGGGGAGGATTTCAATGACCTGACCTGTTGTGTCCCATCGACGGGTTGTTGGTCTTTGTAGTGCCACTATTTGTCCTTTTTGAGGGGGTTTAAAGTGTGCTGTTCTGTTGTATCGCTCTATGAGACGAGCGTTCCGCCGGGACAAACTTATCTCACGATTTTGTGCTGCGGTTATCCAATTCGCGTGTGGCTTATAGAGTGTTGGGTGGGATGGTATGTAGTCACGTAGTCGGCGGTGGAGTAGTAGTTGAGCAGGGGATAGCCCAATGTTTTGAATGGGCGTATTCCTGTATTGGAGGATGGCTCTTGCTGCACGGTTATTATCCAATGATCCTTGGGCTCCTGTGTTTGCCATTTACGATTCTCTTGGCTGTTTTGACAGCGAGCTCTGCTCGACCATTGGATTGTGGGTAACCAGCAGATGATAACCTTTGTTTAACAGCCCAGTCTTTAAAAAAATTGCTTGAATGGAAGAGATGTGAAGGGTGGCCCACCATCACTGCTGAGTTCCTCAGGAGCGCCGTAGGTTTGAAATATGTCTCGGCAAATCGAAATAATCCTTGAGGCATTAGCTTCTCCGTGGCTCAAGTGGTATAGATTCAGCCAGCCCGTTAACCTGTCAGCGCATGCTAAGTAACCATGGTTTCCAACATGGAAGATGTCCATGACGATTTGCTGAAATGGCCAATCAGGAGATGGTGTCAAATTGATTGGCTCTTTTGGTTGACTCGGGGCAATTTTGAGCAGAACGTACAACCTGCTCTAATATTACGAATTGAAGCATTCATCCCGGGCCAATAAACAGATTCATTGGCACGTGCCTTCATGCCAACTTCGCCTTGATGTGCAGAATGTAGGCTATGTAATATTTTGCGCGTTGTGAGGTGGGGATAACAATTCTTTGATCTAAGAGAACTAACCCGTCGTCAACACTTAGGCGGTGCCTCACTTCCCAATATTCGCGGATTTCAGGTGCAGTGAGGATGCGCGTTCTTTGGAATCCGTTTTTTGTATTACTTCTATTAATTTTTTGTATTGCGGGTCGCTGCGTCCCGCCGTACGGATAACGTCTGCTGAGATGAGCTCCAGGTTGTCATTTGCACCGAATATTTGCTAATAAGGTTTTTGATTTGACCCAGTCATCCATGTTGTCAGACCCTATGATGTCTGATTGAGAGGGTTCAGCAGTGAATACATTTAGGAGTGCCTGTGAGATGTCTGCTGGGTTACGAGAGACAGCATCGGAGGCTCTGTGCCATTTCCCAGGGCAGTGCTGAATGGTGAATCTGTACCTGATGGTTTCTCCTTTAACCTGAATAATCGGGGTTTTGGATTTTACTAAGGTCTCTATCTCGAATAATCCTTTTAGTGGTTCATGATCTGTAACCACTATGAGATTCAGGCAACCCATTACAAAAATCCGACATTTTTCCAATGCCCATGCAATTGCTGCTTCTTCGCCTTCAATAGGTGCATATCTGCGTTCAGCATCAATGCAGAATCTGCTACCAGCAAATATCAGGCGCCAACCTTCAGGGCAGCAAACTGGGGCTTTGTCAGTGGTGCATGAGCAATACTTCTGCAGAAGTAGGAAGCCCATTCCGTCTTTGCTCCAATCTGGGGCAAGGCAGGTTATTCTTTCTTTTTGAAATGTTGCGATGCCTTTTCGGACTAAGTCAACTATGACCTTCTTTGACTGCTGGAATGCATCCTCCAGGCTTTTATTCCATGTAAAGTGTGAGTCTCGTTTTACGAGATCACGAAATGGAAGCTTGTATGACTGGGCTTAGTGAATATGCCCAAGCGACTTGGTTGACCAGCCCAAACCATGATCTGGCATCGGTGAGTGTCTTTGGTATTGGGAAGCTCAATATTGCCTCCAGCATGGATTTAGAAGGGTTACACCAGAAGATGTTATTTGGAGGCCCCCAAACTGCACCGTGTCTTGGCAAAATTGGAATTTTTCTCTATTTATTACGATGCCGTTTTTGCACAATGGAGGAGAAAATCGAAGGTGTGAAAAAGGCTCCCTTCGATGTCAGAGTCATAGAGTAGGGGTGTCATCCACGATTTTTTACTTTGCGGGGGGATGTCTTTTATTACTTCATCATATCTTCGGGTGTAGGCATCGCCAGATGCTAGGTAACCTTGTGGCATTCTCAGGTACATGAACCTTCCCCATTCTGTGATGAAGGTGGTGAGTGGCTGGGACTCTTTATCTAAGGGGATGGAATGATATCCATCAACAGCATCCAACACTGTTTTCTTTTTGTTTAGGTGGCACTTGTAGTGCTAGCTGGAATGGTGACCCTGTATGGTGTGTTTCCCGTTTGCACTGTGAATTCAGGTGTTGGTAGTCTATGGTTCTTCGTGGTTTGCCATTTTTTTTCGGTAATTACCATAGTGCTACACCAATCAGCGGGCATGCCAACGGGTACTGGGGTTATGATGCCCCTTTTCACATCTTCCCAAAGGGCCTGTCTTACAGGCTCTTTGAAGTGAAAAGGCACAGGAATTGGGTTATGTCTTGCTTTGGGGACTGCTCCTTCTTTGAGGTGTATATGTGCAGTGGGGCCAGACATCGGTGGAATTCACCATTGTTCTTGAACGCCGTTTCGGCAAATTGATTTAATAGCCAATTCTTGAGCTTATCAATGTTTTGTTCTGTTGGAAGAAAAGGGAGTTTTTTGGGGCGTGTTGGAAGTTGTCCCTCGACTTTGCATTGTTTAGGGCTCACGTCCGATTTTTTATGTGTGCTTGTCGAGGGCATGTGTTGCATTGTTGTTTGGGGTAATATTGTAGTTGTTGGCTTCGGGAAGTCTTTGGACAGTATCCCTACATCAATGCAGGCTGCTTTTGCTGAAGTATAGCCGCTGAATCTTTTTGCATATGTATAGGGCTTGTTTAGTTGTTCTTCCTGGACGATGAATTCCACGGGGAGCCAACCCTGACATACAAGCGTAAAGCCTCCCACAGCTCGGACGACTTTTCTTGATGGAATGAGGTTGTCGATAGTGAGCCCCATATTCAGAAGGTGCTTAAGTCCCCCGAGACATATGGTGGCCCCACTGTCAGGAAAGATTGTCATCCTAGTGCTGTGATTTCTGGGGATATTCTTAATTTGTCTGGGATCCGGTTTTGGCGAAAATGGAACAACATATGCATCAATTTCCCTTATCTGGCCTGTGTCTTTAGACGTATACGTGCCTGTCGTTTGATTGAATGTGATGTGGGCGATAGGGTGTGTGTCCATGGCGGCTTCATTAGCCTCTAGGCTTTTCCTGACCGCTTGAGCTGGTTTCTTAGCCCGGCATACCCTCGATAGGTGATTGGGCTTCCCACAATTACTACATGTTTGTCCCCATGCTGGGCATTTTAGCCGGCGTGATTCAGTTCCTGAGGTGCCATGCTGGTGGCTGCCACAACCCTAAGCAAGCCTGGTGGTTTGGTTTAACATTGCAGTTGCAATAGGTACTGGTACGGATCGCCTCGTTGGCTTGTGGTGTACCCTTCTGTCTGCGGTATGTTGATAGCCGAGCAGCAGCTGTATCTGAAGCACTGGCCATTGAGGTTTGTCCCGCAATGCTGATTCAAATGCCTCAGCATGACGGATATTTTGTTCAAGGGATTTAAGTGCCCCAGCTTTGGCCAGTAGGTCAGCCTGGGTGTGTCATTTGCTATTCCACGGATGATCTGGTCCTTGATGTATATATCAGACAGGTCATGTTCACACGAGGGGCAGGTAAAGTTACAATCAACGGCTACGGCTCTGGGGCGGACAAGGTAACTTTGTATTGGCTCATCAGCATCCTGAGACATGGAGGCAAAAGCAAGGCGATGGACAATAGGACTTGACCTCTGGGTGACCAACACTTCTACCATGTCAAGTAGATTATCAGGATCAGTGGTAAAGAAGTCAGGGTGTGTGTTGATTATGGCATTTTGCACAGCCTCATCAGCACAATTGTATAGGTGAATATTAGCTTGGGAGTTTGGCATATTTGTCATCTTGGTAAAGACATCCCAGTCAATTCGGAACTTCCTGAATTGCTGTGGTGTCATCTCGAGATTGAGATGAGGAGGCTTGGCTGCTAGTGCCTGAATGCGGGTTGTCTGGGTGGTGGATTCCTTAGCCTGCTTAATGATACACAGGGCTTCTCCCATTAATGTGACTACCAGCTCCTTAAGCATAGATCGGTCCAGCATTTGAAGGCTCTCGATTGTCAGCTTCTCGTCCGCAAACCTTGTTGCATGAGTTTTGGCCGAGTCGGTGGATATTGCTTCAATGAAGAAGAGTTCCCAATTTTCAGGTGTCATAAATCCTGTTCGCAGCGCCATGTCGAACAATCACGTGGTCAAGATAACCACTCAGTTGTGGAGCAAGCTGAGTGAAGACTAATTCAACATAGAGACAGAGCTATTTATGGTGCAATGGAGCATCTCATTATGCTAAAGTGGGATAGTCCATTGCTTGGGCTGTGATTGGCTGCTGGTACCTGAGTGGAAGTATTACTATATAAATACTAGCATGATTTCTCAGTTTGCAGGATATGTATTAAGTTACAACCTGCTTTATTTTTGTCTGCCAGCTGGACGCTAGTTGGAACTCTTACGCCGGTAAGTGCTTTTTATTATTGTTATTCTACAGATCCTACCAGGAAACCATTACATAGTATTTTTCATTGATATGTACTGAGTCTGGCCCGAGGCCTTTTCTATATCAAATAAGAAGGATAAAATTTATTGAGAACTACAAGGGATAAGGGGAAGTGGAATGCCATGCTCGCCTACATCCTGAAGGGATACGGCACATAAAAGTACGAAAACCTACAGATACTACCAGGAAACCAGTACATTGTATTTTTCATTGATATGTACTGAGGCTGGCCCGAGGCCTTTCTGTATGAAATAAGAATGATAAAATTAATTGAGAACAAGGGATAAGGGGAAGTTGATTGCTATGATGGCCTACGTCCTGAAGTGATACGGCACATAAAAGAAGGAAAACGTACAGATCCTACCAGGAAACCCGTACATAGTACTTTTCATTGATATGTACTGAGGCTGGCCCGGGGCCTTTCCGGTATCAAATAAGAAGGATAAAATTTTTTGAGAACTAAAGGGATCAGGGGACGTAGAGTGCCATGATCGCCTACGTCCTGAAGTGATACGGCACATAAAAGAAAGAAAAACTACAGATCCTACCAGGAAACCATTACATAGTATTTTTCATTGATATGTACTGAGTCTGGCCCGAGGCCTTTTCTATATCAAATAAGAAGGATAAAATTTATTGAGAACTACAAGGGATAAGGGGAAGTGGAATGCCATGCTCGCCTACATCCTGAAGGGATACGGCACATAAAAGAAATAAAACCTACAGATCCTACCAGGAAACAAGTACATAGTATTTTTCATTGATATGTAGTGAGGCTGGCCCGTGGCCTTTTCTGTATGAAATAAGAAGGATAAAATTTATTGAGAACTACAAGCGATAAGGGGAAGTGGATTGCCATGATAGCCTACGTCCTGAAGTGAGACGGCACATAAAAGAAGGAAAAATACAGATCCTACCAAGAAACCAGTACATTGTATTTTTCCTGAAGCTGGCCCGAGCCCTTTTTTGTATCAAATAAGAAGGATAAAATTTATTGAGAACTACAAGGGATAAAGGGAAGTGGAATGCCATGATCGCCTACGTCCTGAAGTGATACGGCGTATAAAAGAAAGAAAATCTACAGACCCTACCAGGAAACCATTACATTGTATTTTTCATTGATATGTACTGAGGCTGGCCCAATGCCTTTTCTGTATCAAATAAGAAGGATAAAATTTATTGAGAACTACAAGGGATAAGGGGATGTGGAGTGCCATGATCGCCTACGTCCTGAAGTGAGACTGCACAAAAAGAAAGAAAACAGATCCTAAATAAGGAAAAAACATTGTATTTTTCAGATGTACTGACCAGAGGAAACCAGTAAATAAGAAGGATAAAATTTTTTAGAACTCATTGATATGTACGTCCTGAAGTGAGACGGCACATAAAAGAAAGAAAACCTACAGAGGAAACCCAGTACATAGTATTTTTCATTGATATGTACTTTTTCTGTATCAAATAAGAAGGATAAAATTTATTGAGAACTACAAGGGATAAGGGGAAGTGGATTGCCATGATCGCCTACGTCCTGAAGTGAGACGGCATAAAAAAAAAGAAAACCTACAGATCCTACCAGGAAACCAGTACATTGTATTTTTCATTGATATGTACTGAGGCTGGCCTGGAGGCCTTTTCTGTATCAAATAAAAAGGATAAAATTTATTGAGAACTACAAGGGATAAGGGGAAGTGGAGTGCCATGATCGCCTACGTCCTGAAGTGATACGGCACATAAAAGAAAGAAAACCTACAGATCCTACCAGCAAAACCAGTACATAGTATTTTTCATTGATATGTACTGAGGCTGGCCTGAGGCCTTTTCTGTATCAAATAAGAAGGATAAAATTTATTCAGAACTACATAGGATAAGGGAAGCTTTTGGAGTGCCATGATAAAAATTTATTACGTCCTGAAGTGAGACGGCACATAAAAGAAAGAAAACCTACAGATCCTACCAGGAAACCAGTACATAGTATTTTTCATTGATATGTACTGAGGCCTGAGGCCAGAACTACAAGGGATAAGGGATGTGGAGTGCCATGATTTTCTCGTGTAAAAAGAAAGAAAAATTACAAATAAGAAGGAAACCAGTACAAATTTTTCATTGAGAACTGACCTGAGGCCTTTCTGTATCAAATAAGAAGGATAAAATTTGGGACAAGGATAAGGGAAGGAGTGCCATGATCGCCTACGTCCTGAAGTGAGACGGCACATAAAAGAAAGAAAACCTACAGATCCTACCAGGAAACCAGTACATTGTATTTTTCATTGATATGTACTGAGGCTGGCCCGAGGCCTTTTCTGTATCAAATAAGAAGGATAAAATTTATTTAGAACTACAAGGGATAAGGGGGAAGTGGATCGCCTCACGTCCTGCCATGATAGCCTACGTCCTGAAGTGATACGGCACATAAAAAAAGAAGAAAACTTACGTACAGATCCTACCAGGAAACCAGTACATAGTATTTTTTTTTCATTGATATGTACTGAGGCTGGCCTGAGGCTTTTTCTGTAGACAAATAAAGAAGGATAAAATTTATTGAGAACTACAAGGGATTAGAACTACAAGGGAAGTGGAGTGCCATGATCGCCTACGTCCTGAAGTGAGACGGCACATAAAAGAAAGAAAATCTACAGATCCTACCAGGAAACCAGTACATAGTATTTTTCATTGATATTTACTGAGGCTGGCCCGAGGCCTTTTCTGTATCAAATAAGAAGGATAAAATTTATTGAGAACTACAAGGGATAAGGGGAAGTGGAGTGCCATGATCGCCTACGTCCTGAAGTGATACGGCACATAAATTAAAGAAAACGTACAGATTCTACCAGGAAACCAGTACATAGTATTTCTCATTGATATGTACTGAGGCAGGCCCGAGGCTTTTTCTGTATCAAATAAGAAGGATAAAATTTATTTAGAACTACAAGGGATAAGGGGAAGTGGATTGCTATGATGGCCTACGTCCTGAAGTGATACGGCACATAAAAGAAGGAAAACGTACAGATCCTACCAGGAAACCAGTACATAGTATTTTTCATTGATATGTACTGAGGCTGGCCCGAGGCCTTTTCTGTATCAAATAAGATGGATAAAATTTATTGAGAACTACAAGGATAAGGAAACCAGAAGTATTTTTGGATATGCCATGATCGCCTGGACGTCCTGAAGTGAGACGGCACACGTTCTGAAGTGAGAAAAAAAAGAAAAAACCTACAGATACTACCAGGAAACCAGTACATTGTATTTTTCATTGATATGTACTGAGGCTGGCCCGAGGCCTTTTCTGTATCAAATAAGAAGGATAAAATTTATTTAGAAACAAGGGATAACAAGGATTGCCATGATAGGTCCTGAAGTGTGGCACATAAATTAAATTACAGCCAGGAAACCAGTACATAGTCATTGATATGTGAGGCTGGCCCGAGGCTTTTTCTGTATCAAATAAGAAGGATAAAATTTATTGAGAACTACAAGGGAAAGTGGATTACAGACGTCCTGAAGTGATACGGCACATAAAAGAAAAAAGAAAACGTACAGATCCTACCAGGAAACCAGTACATAGTATTTTTCATTGATATGTTTGGCCTGATTGATATCTGTATCAAATAGGAAGGATAAAATTTATTGAGAACTACAAGGGATGAGGATGTGGAGTGCCATGATCGCCTACGTCCTGAAGTGATCATAAAAAGAAAGAAAATAAGAAGGAGTAAATTTTTTCATTTATGAGAACTGTATCAAATAAGATGGATAAAATTTATTGAGAACTACAAGGGATAAGGGAAGTGGAGTGCCATGATCGCCTACGTCCTGAAGTGAGACGGCACATAAAAAAAAAAAAACTACAGATCCTACCAGGAAACCAGTACATAGTATTTTTCATTGATATGTACTGAGGCTGGGCCGGAGGCCTTTTCTGTATCAAATAAGAAGGATAAAATTTATTTTACAAGGGATAAGGGGAAGTGGAGTGCCATGATCGCCTGACGGCACATAAAAGAAGGAAAACGTACAGATCCTACCAGGAAACCAGTACATAGTATTTTTCATTGATGAGTACTGAGGCTGGCCTGGGCTTTTCTGTATCAAATAAGAAGGATAAAATTTTTTGAGAACTAAAGGGATCAGGGGACGTAGAGTGCCATTATCGCCTACGTCCTGAAGTGATACGGCACATAAAAGAAAAAAAAACAGATCCTACCAAAACCAGTACATAGTACTTTTCATTGATATGTACTGAGGCTGGCCCGAGGCCTTTTCTGTATCAAATAAGAAGGATAAAATTTATTGAGAACTACAAGGGATTTTACGTCCTGAAGGGATACGGCACATAAAAGAAATAAAACCTACAGATCCTACCAGGAAACAAGTACATAGTATTTTTCATTGATATGTAGTGAGGCTGGCCCGTGGCCTTTTCTGTATGAAATAAGAAGGATAAAATTTATTGAGAACTACAAGGGATAAGGGGAAGTGGATTGCCATGATAGTCTACGTCCTGAAGTGAGACGGCACATAAAAGAAGGAAAAATACAGATCCTACCAGGAAACCAGTACATTGTATTTTTCATTGATATGTACTGAGGCTGGCCCGAGCCCTTTTGTGTATCAAATAAGAAGGATAAAATTTATTGAGAACTACAAGGGATAAGGGGAAGTGGAATGCCATGATCGCCTACGTCCTGAAGTGATACGGCGTATAAAAGAAAGAAAATCTACAGACCCTACCAGGAAACCATTACATTGTATTTTTCATTGATATGTACTGAGGCTGGCCCAATGCCTTTTCTGAGTCAAAGAAGAAGTATAAATTTTTTTGAAAACTACAAGGGATAAGGGGAAGTGGAGTGCCATGATCTCCTACGTCCTGGAGTGATACGGCACATAAAAGAAAACCTACAGATCCTACCAGGAAATCAGTACATAGTATTTTTCATTGATATGTACTGAGGCTGGCCCGTGGCTTTTTCTGTACGAAATATGAATGCTGAGACGATCGCCTACTCATCAATGATAAAATATTCTATATTCAATTAATAACAGATAAAAGCACAGAGAATTTTAATTCAGTTCTGAAAGAGACAGTATAATATTTGAATATACACCACGTAACGACATCGTTCTATCACCTACAAAGCAACGGTCAGGTAGATCGTTAGCATAGGACGATGCATGTTATTTTATGAAAAAATATTGTGATATTCATAGATCATGGATCTTATATATTAGGTTTAACTTTGGCTAGTCTACAAAATTTTCGCCTTGCTACTCATTTTATATAATTAGGAAGTCGTTCTGCCGCTAGAGAATATCCTAAACCCACGTAGTCTTTATTGTGAGGACGAATACCACAACATTGCTTTATAGGAACAACACTGCGCATTTATACTAGTTAGGAATAATTTGAAGTAAGCGAGGAAACGATAGATAGAAAGGTCTAACATTTCAACTAATGACGTAGACTTTAATGTAGGAGACTTTGTCCGTTATAGAAACCATCATAAAAAGGGCAAATTAGACTCGAAGTGGGGAGCGTATTATGTAGTAGGCGAGAAGACCAGTCCAGTATCTTAGTTAACTATCTCGGTAGTTAAGGCCCATGATAGATATCTTAGGGTAGCAAATATTGAGGAATAATAATTCCAATTGATCGCTACGAAGGGCAACCCTAGCAACCCCGGTACTCACCGACGAATCTGTGAATGACTCAGGTAATGAGGGAAACAAATACCTAGAAAAGAAATGAAGAAACCAACGCGACGATTCGGAAGCTGTATCAGATGATATTCCGATGGTGAAACGTCAAAGGAGAGGAGGAGAAAATGATACGAGCCAAAGTAATAGCAGGAATACAAATAGCTTTTCCGGTTCAAATAGCAAAGAGGTTATGGAGGTATGTCGACAGAATAGGTATCAGGTTGACAACGAGAATTCTGAGGTGGGGAACATAGTAGTAGTAGTCGGGATAGTAGCTATAAGCTCAGAACGAAGGCGAAGAGTAGATGATCCCAACAGATACTGGCGTATGATAATCACAGCGACTCTCATTCAGCCGATCTTTCACCCAACCGCAATATTTTTAGTGAAAAGAAAAGAGGAAGAAAATGGTGAACATATAGAAAAAATCTAGTAGGAAGATTGAGAACTGGGCAACTACTGTTGGAAGGAAAGGAAGGAAAGTAAAAAATTATCCGCACTTTTTGTTAAAGATAAGTTATGGCAAAAGTGTGGATAATTTTTGACTTACTCCGGTGACTTGACTTACAGGGTGTCCATAAAGTTCGTGTTCACTTTAAAGTTATAAATCGTTTAAAGTGCACACTAACTTTATGGGTACACTGCATATATATATATATATATATATATATATATATGTGTGTGAAGTCCGACAATTATTTTTAATATATTTTCCGTTTATATGTTATTTTTGTAGATATAATTTATTTAAGTAAATGCTCTGCTGTTTTTTATAAACAGAAATTCGGACGTTATTAACCAGACGCTTCTTTATGGTTAAGAGCACATCAAATGATGGTTCTCATAGGGGTTGCAGGTTCGATTCCTGTCGAGGAAGCACGTGTTTTCTCCGAATTTTTTTGAACATTCAGGCCGGTAAATGTAATTAATACTGCTTAATAAAAAAAAAAAAAAAAACAGACCATTTACTTAATTTTTTTTTTTTTTTTATATATATATATATATATATATATATATATATATATATATATATATATATATATATATATATCCTATTCAAAATCACATTTCGAATTTGAAATAAGTCGAGATATGCCTTGGATGTCTTTATTTCAGGCGATACTTCCACAAAATTTTTTCTCCCCATAAAATGCTTTCATATGTATATCTGTAAAAATATCTCTTTCAGGGAAACCTATACTTCCAACTTTTCTTATCTCGAAAAATGTCCACAGAGAAAAAAAATAGCGTTAGATCAAGAAGGTAAAATAAATCAGAATTCAAAAATACTTTATAATATTCATGATATAAAGACTCTGCTTTTAGTAAAGATTCTCCACTATACCGAAACTTTTCCATAAGCACCGACATTCGCTCTCATTCTCTGCAAGATAAGGATATGTCCTTTCATCCATCGGAACCATTCCATCTGGATTGAGAATTTATACACGCATGGAAGCTAGTTGTCCTGAACGAAATAGATTTTCGTTCTTGTTTGTACATCACATTCGGCTGATCAAAGCCGTTGCTGTCTCAAAGAGTGACATCTCCGCTGAGCGTATGTCGTAGTGACATCAGTAGCTAAATATTTCTCGTCTCTGATATGCACAGAAGTGAACTCTTTCTTCAATATTCTCTGTTGTCTAAAAGTATCTCGATACAAATCATTTGTGTATAAACATAGTAAGTATTCGGTTCAGCAGGCCTGGAGTTCATTGATTGTTTTGTTTTTAACCAAACAGAAAATAGCATCTATTTTACATTGTTAAGCAGCCAAACTGTTTTACATACCAAGCGATACAAAATACAGCATAAGGTCTTTTTTATGGGAACCAACTGTTTTTCCCGATCTTTACGCAAGCGTCAATGTGTACCCCGACAATATTTCTGTTTGGGTAACGGGTAGGTGCTCTTTGGAAGTATATATTTCGCATAGCTAAGGGTGTAAAATAGAACAATATCGTTTTTTTTTTTAGTTGGATAGTAAAAACATGCCTGGCTTTCTCATTCGTCCATTAATCAGGATTGTTTGATACTCTCAGAAGTGCGAAATAATAGATATTTGCTCCCTTGGTAAAAAGATGATCAAGCAAGATTGAATGAAACGTGTTGTGGATCGTGACGTAATCTGATTGGTTAATTAACATCAATTAGCATCTAACGATTAACGAGGAACAGGAATATAAACAGTCTATGATAGAAACAAAGAAGAATTAGGAAATCTGCTGTAGAGCAATGGTTAGTAAACTAATAATGGAGAGCATCTGCTATGAATCGTGCCATTTGTTCTACTAGCTGACTCGCTATTGTAACCTTGTGTCAGATAAATATAAGCTTATTAAATGCCTACATGAATTAGCATCAGAGGCACGTAATGGATAGCAGTTCAGTTGGTGGAATCGGAGAGTCGAGTTCGAATTCCAGTTGAATCCATTACATTCACTTACTTGCGAAAGGTTTCCCCCAGCTATAGGTAAATACTAGGACAGAATGGGTACTATAGCCTTGGATGGCAACTGGTCTACCGCAGAAAGAACCTACCGTGGGAAAAAAATCTGCCTCGTCAGTCATGTATCGATAGATACATGTTCGCCTAAGCGTGTATCACGCATGGCACATAACTGACTGATGAATTAGCAGTCTACTTCATGGCTTGATAAAGTTACACATATTTCACAAGTGACAAGGGATTGTGTTTCTTGTAAAGAGACATATTTTTTTAGGCTGATTTTCTAGATGTGCAGATTTTCATCACTTGAAAGATTAGCGTAGCACAATCTTTGTCTCCCACCACCTAAAATCCTTACTGTGTAATACTAAACTAGTCATATTAAATATGAAGAAGAAAGAAAGGTCTGATTTAGTCGGTATGCTTGGTTGATGAGTTTCAGCATTTTTGCTTTCCTTTTTTAAAGGGCATTATCAGAAATCTGGTTAGTGCTTATCTACAGAACAACACAATGACATAACTCAGCTACTTATCACTTCTTATAAACTTTTTCACTGGGCAAACAAATCAACCACTATATTGAGATTGTCATCGATTTAATTAAATACTTATTTATATTGGTTATATCATCAATTAGCTCCTTTTACACCCCCCCATATATATATATATATATAATTAGAAGAAAGGGTCCATGTGTACTTCTTATAAAATGTAAAATAGATAGGATGGTCAATAAAACAAGGACAAAAGAAAGAGTACCAATATAATTCGTATGAAAAACATTTATTAAATATTAATTATTAACTATATGACAGAAATGAAGCAAAGACAGAAAGGTTTTATGTCCGGAATTTTCGGACACGCCTGTGTCCTCCATCAACGGAGCGAGACATAAACAGAAAAATGGGAATTACTCACCGACACATGTTTTTGTAGACGGTATATTTCCTGGTGGAAATCATATTATTAGCAAAAAACCAGATCTCCGTCTTATTCCTTGCTGTGCGAAAGTTTTTACTTAAATTTAAAATTTTGATCGGAGTAAAAGCGTTAGGCCGGTCTATTATTAGTAGTAAGGGGAGTAAGATTGTAAACATAGATGAAGAGAGTTATGGGTTGCGGAGGGGGAAAGACGTCTCGCGTGCATCTAGTTGTAGCCGAAAATTGTTCGACAAAATTATCAATTTCAAGAAGACGGGCTGTAGTTAGAGTAACATCTGACGGGAAAAAAAGGAGGCAAAAAGGGAATATATAGTAATATAATATATCTAAATGAAATAAAAAGAAAAGAAAAGAAAAAAAGAGAAGGAACAAAAAATGGATAAAAATTTTTGGATAAAATTTGTAAATCATATGTGTGTTTGGTTCTGCACAATGCCTTCACCACTATATTCAAATCATATGTGCTGGTGTCTTGGCTATCGGTTCATTCATATATATATATATATATATATATATATATATATATATATATATATATATATATAATTATTAATACATTTTAGTCAACTCTAACAGATTTTATTTGAAATTTACGTTGATTGTTTTTATATTACAAAAAAGGTATGAATATGAACGTAAGTGTATCTCCCCAATATATATATATATATATATATATATATATATATATATATATATATATATGATATGTCCCGGAAAGGGATATATTTGAACGAAGTAGCTAAGTGGTTTTGGCTACAATGACCAAGTAGAATACGGTAGCAGTAATCGACTGGTACGCGTCGTAGTCGCAGGTAAGAAGTGTAGATCAATGGTGTAGTCCAATGGGCGTCGTTATAGACTTAGCTCTCAGACTAAGGTTCTCGACTCTCCTACACGTCCGTCGGTATTTATGACGGACACCAGCCAGCCATATTCCAGTGAGGGGGAACACAGGTGTACGCATATTCCATTATATCAATATATATATATATATATATATATATATATATATATATATATATATATATATATCAGGAGTGTCGACAAATGATTTAATGGACTTAAATAATTTTGTCGCATTTTCTTGAAAGCATTGAATTTTCATGATGTTATTTATGTTGATGTGATTATTTTCATCGCGATGTAGTGAGACGCGACATGAAAGCTGTGGACATCAACACAGAGTCCTGGGAGAGCCTGGCATCCATACGATCCAAATGGAGAGGAACCCTGACCAAACACCTCAAGTCAAGGGAGGAGAAGCTGACACAAGTCGCCACGGAAAGGCGAGTTCGCAGAACGCAAAGTGACGGCTCCAACAGACCAGAGACAGAAAACACATGCGACCTCTGCAACACAGATTGTCACTCTTGCATCGGCCTCTAGAGTCACAGACGTCGATGCTCCAGCCAAGCAGACATCTAGGATGCTACCCATGGTCAACCATGACCGACGGAGGCCTACAGAAGATTATTTTCTTTTGACTCCAAAATTCCACGGGGTACTGTTTAGTACAAATCAGGTCTTAATCAGGTATTATAAGATGCGCAATCCACAAATAAATCTGTATAACTATGCATTTTTTGTCCATATCTAAGAGCGTAGACCAAATATACCTTTCATATTTTACATGCATAAAACGGTATGATTTGTGTTGTTCATCTCAAGTAGGTAGACAGCAAAATCAATAATTATGAAATTGTTTTATAAAATTTTAAAAACATATTGTTAAAATTAAAATATCGTATATGAAGTAATTAGTTGTTTAAAATAAGAATTAATATTGCTTAATTTAATCCTGAACCTAGCTCGAGAGAAATTGAAAAATTATTTAAAACTAATAACAATCTAAAGTCCATCTATTTTTTGTTTGGAGTGAAGTGGAGCATAAGAGAAAAAGAAAATTAACAGCAAGTTCAATCAATTATTTCGTCATTAAGAACGCCTTTCAAATGCAGAAATAGAATACTTTCTATATCTATAAACAGAAGATATATGTCTGTGTGTGTGTATCTGTGTGTGTGCTACTTATGCACGTCCATATTTCTCGACCGATTTTGATGAAATTGTACACAGACATTGCAAATTTACTAAGTTAGGTCAAGACCAACTTTTCAGTCTCCAACCCCTACCCCCGAGTTTGGCAGAAAATCGATAAAACTGAAGATGGGTACAACTTTTTGCAAAAAATCAAGGCAACACGCCAACACAACTTTTACTGGATGAGCTAATGTTCTTTGCACTTAATGCAAAACATCAGCTCATTTTACGAGGTTTATGTAGAGTGCTTGATAGTTTTCCTGCGACATTGATTTCACACAAAAAACTGTGAAAAAATCGGGTCTTTCGTACCACTTAAAATAAAAGCTTACCCATTTTTTATCTGACTTTCTTCAAACATGTCGCAAAAAAATTTGCCATCATGCAAGAAATAAGATAGTGTGGTTTTATTCCTGCTTGCTTCCCGCATATAACGAAAACTACGAAAAACGGTTCAAAAAGCCCGTTTTTCGGCCATAACTCCCTGGTTGTTCATCCGATGCTTTCCAAATTTGCCATGTAAATTACATATGAAACACTGTCTTGTGTGAATGTTTGGTTTAGATTATTTCAGTTAAGTAGACGAAATCTGCGATAAACTAGGTCCAAAATTAGTTTTTGCTATTTACCCAATAGTTTTTTCATGCGATTCACTCCGAATTTGACATTCGAACAATCTTTGATGCAAAGATTGTTTGATAAGGATTACTGAAGCGTTAAAAGGGGAAAATTCCCGAAGAACCTCTTATTAACCCGAGCTTTACAGTAAACGTGTGAAGAAGGAGGTGAGCGTTCATGTGTTTGTACTTTCAGTGAAATCAATCTCTGACGCTTCATCCCTGTTTTTGTTTGATTATTAGATTTGTGAATAATGCCATACTATTTGAAAGTTATTATGCCCATGGGAAATTTACTGAATATCTAAAACATTAAAACAATGTAATCACGAGCAACGACCACATAAGAAGGTTTTATCGATGGAATTCCTTTATTAAGAAAAATCAAACACTTGATGAGGGGTGTGGAGTAGCTTAGTACACCAACGTATGATGCATGCAAGCAAGGATGCAGAAGAAACTTCTAGATAGGGGGTGAAGGTATACAGGGGTACGGTTATACAATTACAGCCATGTAAACCCGGGCCACGCTGGGTACTTCGGCTAGGAAAAGATATTTTCACAACGAAGGAGCGAAACCTAAAGTAGACAATAATACGGAAAAGCCTGAAATTGAAGTCTGACGTAAGATCGGCACTAGTCAAGATAACAGAAACAATGCATCAGGTTCAGATGGGATTACAATAAAGTTTTCATGCCAGTCTATAGTACTTTGATTTGCTCACTGAAAAGGCTTGCCAGGGTGTTCGTGCAGCGTTACAATTTTCGTACGCTTCCTTGGAGTAACGCCCATCGCAGACAATGGCCGTAGGACAACTAATCGATAGTCGAGACAATAGTGTCTGGGCGTGAGAAAAATCACTGATAACGCAATATTTTTCAAGGCCAAACAAATTTCATCATACACCCCGAAAATAGATTCCTATTACTACACACCACTGCAAATGACCTAAATTCAAATGACCTAAACTGAGAAAAAAACAGAAATTGATTACACCCTGTCACTCCAGTAGGTCTAAAACTGACCGTATGGTGAAAGAAAAGAAACTGAAGTGGTTGTTTCAATTAATTTGCACATGGATGTATATATAGCAGTGAATAATGAACAAATTTCTTCAGCTGTAGAGAAAACAAGGCAACAGTAATGTGGTTTCGCAGAAGAATGCTGAAAATATGATGGACGAAGCATGTGGGAAACGAGGAAGTTTTAAAGCAAAATGGAAACATAATAAACACATATAGAATCGGAAATTTCTAGGACACATGATAAGGAAAGTGAGCGTGGAGAATCTGACACTCACAGGACATATTAAAGGTTAGGGGGACGGAAAAAAAACACGTGACATCTACCTAACACATTTGTGCAAATAGAAAAATGAAGGATAGTAAAAAGACGAACTTTGAGCTACAGAGGATAGGAATCTGTGGGGGACCATGATCGCCCACGTCTTGAAGGGTGCAGGAACATAAAAGAAGACTCCCAAGTGTCGAGAGTTGGTTACTGTTGTTGTAAACCCTCCTACAGTAGAATGAACTCTTCCTCCTCTCATAAATACAAACTGCGAGAGTCGGAAAGGTGAAGTGGAGTAGTAGACGCAGTTCTAATCTACTTATTACTATTGTTTTGTATATATCTTCAATATACTTTTCCAACCTACCTTCGTCTTCCGTGTCTTTCTTTCTGGCTCCTAACAGACCACAAAAATTAATCCATATGAGCGATACTGATTAATCATATGTTGATTGTTGGAGTTGATCTCAGCTTGCCACAGGAATTAAGGACTGGGTGCTGATAACTAAAGGGTAGCTGTTAAGCGACCGTGAAAAAGAAATTACAAGCTAAATTTTTTCTCTCGGAGAAGGATTTGTGGATAGTAATTCGGGTTCTGTCTTTAGTCAATAGACAAACGAATGAAATCGATAGTTAATGTCATTTAATGATCGAGGCCACACAAATCTGCCTCCTGGAGTTGTAAAACTGGAAATACCCGTTCGATGACGTGTAACGAATTAAAGTAAAAGCGAAAAAGAAACAAAAGTAAAACTAATTTCAAATTCAGCCTGTATTCAAGGTTTTGCACTTTGATTTTCGTACATGAACGTATGTAAAAGGATCGAATTTACTGATGTAACATGTTTACTCGCATTCGAATAGGTTGCCTTCGAGAAGAAAATAGAGAATTAAAAGAGATCCACATGAAGACAACTGGGTATCTTATAATCAATAAAACGAACACAGGATTCTATCAGGAGGATTGATACATATCCATCTTAATAATATGTGTATCTCTTACTCTCTCTCTGTCTCTGTCTGTCTGTCTGTTGTCTGTCTCTGTCCGTCTGTCTGTTGTCTGTCTCTGTCTCTCTCTCTCTCTCTATATATATATATATATGTCTTACCAGTTTGTGACTGGAAGGGATAATTCCAAGGAGGATATCAATCCAGGGAGAGCTCAATGTAGACTACAGAACATTATAATGATAATAAGAAGACGTTTTCTTATTATCATTTCATCACCCAGAAAGATATCAAATTCTGGGAGAATTAAATCATGAAGTTTCCTTAATGATTAATGGCGAAAGGTAGTCGGACAAAATTGGATATATGTAGCTATATCTAAATATTGTCTTTGAAATTCACTTTTGTTCTGACCAAGTATTTATATATATATATATATATATATATATATATATATATATATATGTGTGTGTGTGTGTGTGTGTGTGTGTGTGTGTGTGTGTTTGTGTGTTCATATCTTTTTTTAGTCATAGTGCATTCTATCCATTTACTTTATTCAAAGAGAATAAATAAATAATTTGATAATCCGCATTCAATTAACAAACGGTAAGTACATTCCTTTTTATTTTGTTACTATGTATTGTTATGGTTGACTACGGGAGTAAAACCACGTTTATTATAACATGGGCATATAAGATAACCATAGGAGATGGTTAACCCAAGTTCTTACCGACTATTTTCCAGCAATTCTCATACGTGTGTGTGATAAAAATATGTGAGAATAGGTCTCAGAAAGATGAGGTTAATTTCTTTTCTCGAAGTATTGAAGCATTTATTTTTCCGTACTAACTAACCGCCCTACATGGTTATTCACATCATACTTAGAACGAGATAGTATTCTGTCATTTTTATTCTTAATCTTCTCTTTGTCTCTAATATTTAGCCGCTGAAATTTGAAGAGAAACAGTCTTAAGTGCTAACTGCTAAATTAAATGTTTATTTTTTGTACATATGTTGCGGATTTGAATCAACACATAACAAAGAAACAATCGAGAAAGGTTTTAAATATAAAGTAATTTTATTTTCATGTTTTACAACATAATTTTTCTCAGCATATATGAGTGTTAAATTTCTTGTTAAAATTGCTTGTTTGTATTTGGTTGTTAAGATGAAAAGAAATGTGATTTTTTTCGCGTTTATGTGTAAGAAAAGAGGAGCAAGAGAGAAAGTGAGGAGGAAAGTGTAAGTGTTACCTAGTTTAGTGAGGAAGAGTGTAAATGTTACGTAGCTTGGTGAGGAAGAATGTAAGTGTCACGTAGCTTAGTGAGGAAGACGGGTGAAGTAAGGGAATTTTTTAAGCTGTGGTGCCATAAACCTAAAACTTCTCCAACATCCCTGTTTGGTTTAGAAACTTGGCTTGTATACTCTTCAAAGGGATCAAGAAGCATGTTTTGTAGCGACCCATTGGTTGAAATATATTAACTATTTATTTTCAAAGGATTAATTTATTAAACGGAAGGATGCGCGAATTCTCCGATTCAGAAATCATTATTTTGTCATTTGGTGTTTGATTGTATTGGTGTTTATTTCCGTCTTCGATCCATACATACGTGTTTGTTGTCTTACAATAATATCATGACAACTGTACAAATAAAAATCGAAATTATGACTTTTACTGAGATTCGGACACTGATCACTTGCAGCGATGAGAAATACGCAACTCTCTCAGCCACGTGACAGGCTACAAACCTTATAAGTATTAAATGACTGAGAAGGGGGTCTTGTGGATCTAGGGATTAAATTTTGAAGCTCTCAACTGAAATCCTTTGATCTAACCACTGATCTATGTCAGTAAGTGCTGTTTTTATGCGTGTAGCAGTGATGCAAAGATAATGTAATATTAACATTATCAAACAAGAACTTTATTATAGAAAAATTATCATTTTATTGCATTTTATGAAGTTATTGGATGAGATCTTTGCTCAAAATCTATGAAGTCCTTTTAAATAAACAAATAATTTCCCTGCTTTGAAAATATCAAAGGTTCTAAACCCTACAGCAAATTTTCGTTTTGATTTCGAGATGTGATGTTGTTTGTTATTTTTTATTAAAATCAAAAGAAAGGAAGAGCACTTTAATAAAATGGCCGCTATCGTCTGTAAAAACACACCAATATTACTAATTTATTTATTTATATAGAAAATGTATTTATGTTGTCGTTTGTGGAAAATATAGCGAAATAAAGATATTCTACACCATACACTCACAGCCATTTCTTTGTTTTATTCCTTTTGTTCATATAGAGTTACTTTTTCTGTATGTCCGTATATGGTACTTAACTCAAATACAGGCTTTCTTTCTTTCTTTCTTTCATCTCCTTTATCCTTTTCTCCTCCTATATTCATCTTTATCATCATCTTCCCTCACTGTGTGTTCACATCAATAGTAACTAATGGGTTACACTGGAGATGAAATGCCAACAAATCTCTACAGTACTTTATTTTAGTAGTATAGTCTCTATATATTCACATTTTTTTTTCTTACTGCACGTTCTTTATCTTTTTCATCCACAACTATAATCTTCTTTCTTTCTTTCTTTCTTTCTTTCTTTCTTTCTTTCACGGCCATTTTTCTTTTTTGCTTGTAATTTTACGCAACAACCATACAGATATATTTTACTTACGTCTAAAATAAACACAATAATTTCTTTTTCTAATTCATTTGTAAATTTCATTTCTATAAATGCAAACACTCAACCTAACCCGAATACTTTATTGCGCATGCGCAAAGAACCTTCCTCACCCATAAAAAGCGATTTTTTCCTTTTCTCTCATAATTATTTATTCGCGCATAATTCACATTTGTATCTTACATAAGCACATACGTAGGCACACGCGCGCACGCACACACAAAGACACTATCTATCTATCTATCTATCTATCTATCTATCTATCTATCTATGCCTTCATAATTCTCAGGCTTGGTAAGTGGCGGAGAGATTTATACATATACTTCTGTTAAAGTGAGGCAAAGAAAAGAAAAAGAAAAAAGGAATAAGGGCTAGACAAAGAGAAAAGAACTAGCATAGAAAGGAAAAAAATGTTAAAAAGAGAAAAAATATTTAAAAAAAAGAAAAAGGGAGGAACCAAGTAACAATGAACAGAAATAAAAAGATAAGTATAAAAGGGAGGCAAAGACAAAAAAAGAAAGGAAGAGAAAGTAATAGAATCGAGTTATAGAAACCGGAGAGAATGAAAAAAAAGAGTAAGACCAAAAGAGAGGGCGGATAAAAAGAGGAATAACAAATTAGAAAAAACAAGTAACAAAAGAAGCAAAGGGAGAAAAAAGAGAGAAGAAAAAGGTATAAGAGAGGGAGAGAGAGAGATTAATTGTTTGCCATAAGTTTTCCGTGCCACATGAAAAAAAGAAAAGAAAATAATATAAAAACTATGAACGCAGAATAAGAGTGAAGCCTTTTCAAAACGTTAATGCTTTAATATGTTCACACAGAATTTGAAAGGAAAACGGCAAAAAAGGTAAAAAGAAGAAAGAGTGAATGAAATCTGTTCTGTAATGTAAAACACAAAGTGTTTTTTTTTTTACCCGTCACGCATCCTTATCTTCCTGATTTGAGAGAATTATTGTAGTAGTAACAAGATGTATTACTCGATGTTAATTAGTTAAAATTTTATATTGGTAACAGAATAACGGAATATCTCATTAGTACGTAGTTGATATTAGGCTGAAAATGTATTCTTTCTTATTTCTTTTTGTTTCGTGTTAGTTTTACTTTTAATGATTTCAAAAGAAGAATTATTTCTTACACGCAACAATAACGCTATCTATAGAGAGATAAATCTTAGATTACTTAAATATTGTCGACGTCCTTTAACTGTACGGGGAAAACAGATGTATTGGCGACTCAATAAGTTCATACGAGTTTCCATATTTTCGTTTTTTATCAGGCATTTTTAACAACATGAAAACAACGAACGATCTATTAGGAGATGTATTTGAGAAGAGTATACCTATAGTTGTAACGAGTAAAATCATCATGACAACCCTAAAATAGACAGTAAGAGCTTGTCTATTGTATAGATTTGTTATACTCCGCTGCAATGTGAGCGCCTTGAAGAGAGAAAACAAAATAAAAAAAAACTCGTTTTCTACGCACAGGCTCTGCGCATCACATCCGGTCCACGAAGCAAGACCCTTCCCCACGCAATGAAAGCGACACTGGTCAATCGCGAAAGTTCCCGCCGGAGAAGGAGATGCCTATGGGGACTGCCAGATCCGCTTAAAATCAAACCCCTCGAAACGATTATCAAGCAGCTGCGGGCCGTCAGGGCACTTACCGACATGCATATCCTCTCAACGTCGACACCACTCAGTTACAAGCCTTCCTCATCGCCAACGCCGTCATCTCAGCAAACCCGACACCGCAAGCAAGCAACTCCGACTCCACAAACAAGCGACTCCGACTCCACAAGAATGCAACCCCATTTCATGGAAACACAGGCCAATCAGCTATATCAATCCCTCCTTACCTCTGCAGTCCACTGCCGTCACCTCGGCATAACCGACTCATTACAGGCATTCTCTTCGCAATCATCACTGCGACCCCATTTCGTGGAAACACAGGCTAACCAACTACACCAATCCTTCGTCACCTTGGTAACCCTCCACCATCACCTCGGTTTACTCGACTCTCTACAGACATTCCCTTTGCAGTCATCACTGCGACCCCGCTTCATAAAAACAGACCAACCAGCTACACCACTCACTCGTTACCTTGACGACCCTACCTCGACCAACCAACACGTTCATCAGACCCAACGAACAATCATATATTGTGATCTCGGTCAAGCCAACACTAGAAATCAGTTAACTCCCGGCACTACCCTTACTTTGAATTCAAAACATGCTGTGGTTTGTTTGGGGACCTTGTGGTACGTAGTGCACAAGGTCTCTGTATTCGGCCCTTCAAAAAGTGTGGTTGGTTCTGCACAAAGCCTTCACCACTCTAATCAAATCATATGTGCTGATGTCTGGGCTGTCGGTTGCTAAGAAATACATAATCGAATACGACAGGAGAGTCCACCATATAGTCATGCACAGACAGACTGTTTTGCTGTATCACAGCTCATCAGTGTGACTAGAGGTCCAGTTACCGCGAGCTATGATCGAAACCCGCCTGAAATGGCGTCAGACGGTGGATATATATATATATATATATATATATATATATATGGATGCGATGGGTAAATTGTTGTCTAAATTACTCAAAAAATGAAAATAACACTGACATCTCATTTTAATAGATATATTTACTAAAATTACACAAAAATATCTTGATATACTAAAAAATAAATTTCTTCAATAAAATCACCATTAGCTTCAACCACGGCCTTCCGACGTTCATAATGCTGACTATCTTCCCGAACTCGAGTACCAACTATTTGTATCGGTATGTACTAAGCAACTATTTCAACCACGAGTCTATTAAGATGATATTCGCTCGAATAGTTCATGGTATAATTCTTATATTATCGCCCGAATAATTCATGGTATAATTCTTATATTATCTATGTGAGTAACTTTGTATGTGTGTGTTGTCTCCACTAACATATCCAAACAATCAGTTGCAAATTGCTTCATGTTTGTAACTTTTCACGCGAGATCTGCTGCTGCTGCTGCACATTACGGTTTGCAACTGTATTACACATCAGGCAAATCTTTAATTTAATAATTATGTTTAAAAAACAGAACTAAATTTACAATAATACAAGCTAGCGAGGCTCGTATTACAAGTAACAATCGAGACTGAAGTTAATAGTAATTAAACTTAGCAGTACTAATAGTCATACGCTTATAGTACATTTATAATAATTATTTTATTTAATGAATAAATATTTATAGAAAATATTGGGATTAAGATGTTTTTCCTAAAAGATCTGTGATCATATTATTTGATTTTTTTAAAGAAATCTTTTTAACGGTCACAAGTGACCGTACTTAGTGTAGAGAACCGTGTGGGCTTGAGTGTTGTTGAATTAGGGACACGTGCTGCTTATTCCTGCTAGAAGAAGGTCCAACTACAAGAAAATGACGGACTCAAGTTGAGTCCAACCGAAGATGTAAAGAAGACAAACAAGACCGATATATACATGACAACAAATATATGTATTGAACAACAAATTTACAAGTGACAAAGACATTAACATTTGTGTTTGTATGTGGACGTAAAGAGTTTGTATGTTGGTGAAAGCTCGTACCTACGTGTACGTGTGTTTAATGGCATTTTCCCATAAGTGGGCGGAAACGCTGATCTTTACGAGAGATCACATTTTTAAATGTGTCCGCTGAAATGCAAAGTGAAAAAGAGAACGAGGCAAGAAGTTGCCCAGTATTTAAAGTGTAAGGAGAGCGCCCCCACCTAGTGAACAATTAGGAAATTAAGGAAGAGCTAACTCCAAAATTACTAAGCTGTAAATAGTGTTCAATAAAAACAGTTTTTAAATTAAGAATGTTAGTTGGCATTATTCTTCTCAATTAAGAATGAATTAGCATTCTGAAATGTTCTGTTACAGATTATCTCATTTGTGGGCAAAAGTTTGTGAAAATTGTATTTATCTTATGTAAATATAAACCCGATTATATCTAGGATTTCTGCTTACGCCTATGTACATTCATACGCACACACACATGAACCAACTCTCGATCTAATCACACACATACTCACACATGTTCCATAATTTCATATCTATTAGTTTTGATTGAATAAAATTCCAAATGTTCACAAACAGCTTCATATTCAATGATTGGCAGGATCAGAACAGGATTTCAAAACTATTTTCTGCCGGACGGATTTTTGATGAATCTAAAAGAATTTTCATTATTTCAACAATATTTTCATCAGGATAAAGTTTCCGGGCAATGAAAAGTAATTTACAACGTGTATTTAGTAGTATTTCAGTTTTTTTTTCACTCCTAATAAGCTTTGAGACCCATTTGCCTTAAAAAAGAAAAAAAAAAGGGTACAAAAATGCTGACTCACCATTTTTGACGTTGAAAGATAAACAATTAGGATAATTTAATCGGAATTTTCAAGAGTATCGCTGCTTAAAGCTTAAACCTGCTTTCATTACTAAATATCATCTAGTAAAACCAGTTTTTGTAACTTTGGATAAAGCTATGTCCTTGAAATTTTTAGGACTTAGCATTTTGTATCATTAGGCTACAAGCTTATTGATGTATATACGAATGTGAGGGCGGGATTGTGTGGGGTTATAACAATAAAGCTAAACTAATTCCCATTTATGGGGTAGACATTATCATGATGGCATTGATATTGCGTTATAAAGAACAGCTGCTCCTGCTGCTGTTGATGATGGAGATGGCGTCATTTTATTTTGCTGTTGTTTTTGGCGGAAAAAATATTGTTTCCTTTGAGTACCCCTCCCTCAAAAAACAAAAAAAAAAAAACAAAAAAAGAAAAAGTACAGAAAAGAAAAAACAACTTCAGTGAAAATGTTCACAATAGACAACGGATTCTCTCTGGATTATCTCTAATTACTAATTCTATATCCTCGCATTTCGTTCTGGCAATAAAAAAAATAGAACTAAAAATTCTCTCATCAATCCGTGACCATTTCATCCTGTTGAACGCGGGAAAAATGGTCATAAAACTTCCTTTGCTCTCGTCTACAGATAATTTCATTATCAGTTTTTGAATATTTTTTACTGTTTTATAAATGAATGCATTCCCCGATGACTGCGGTTTCGTTTTTGTTTTAATATTGGATCATTGCTTATTTTTTGTATTATTCTTAGTGTAGTAAGTTTTTTGGACATTGTAAATATATCAAAGGTATGAACACAAGAATTCTGACTAAACTATCTTTAATTGTTTTTTTTTTCTGATGTTGCCTAGGCAGGAAGTATAATTATCAGAAAGGGGTTTTCTTAAGTCTATTCTTTTACTCTGATCTTCGTCAACAATTGAGCCATAGTGGTGACGACGTATAAAGATACTTAGCGATGGTTCCTTTATCAAATCAAAAGTTTACATTCCATTTTAGAGTAAAGTAGGATAATGTCAATGAGGTTCTGAGTTATAGGTTTCCGTTACATTTTTTTCTTCCTAGGCAGATGATCAAGCGAAATTAAGAGTTTTGCTACCCATCAAAGTTAAGTTAAAAAATATGATTGACTGGATCATATCGTTCGCGCTGATCTAAGATTATGCTTACAACTACAGTTCGTTTGATAATAGATTTTGAAGTTTTAGTATAATTGATCGGTTGTTTAGCTATTGTGGCAATACTGAAAATGGACTCACTGAGGCGAGTTCAAATTCTAACCAACTTTGTTACGCTTCCTTGGTAAAAACATATCTCTTCTACTGTTAGATATGAGTTCAATAACAGTGTAGATCTGGATTTCTTGACTTCGGTGACAGCCTACCTAGGAGAAGGAAAACTAAATTCAAAACTGTGAAGAAGGCAACGGGAAACCACTCGATTATCTTTCACAAGAAGTCACGATAATTCTCAGATAATAATATAAAAAAATATCTTGAGGAGATTTATGATCGTCTACGTCCCGAGGGTCATGTCATTTAAAAAGAATTTCTTTTCTAATTTTTCTCCTTCCCTCTGCATTCTTTGGGTTTATTGTATTATCATTTCTCTTGCTTACGCAAAGAACAAAGTCTAAGTAAGAATTGATAATAATGTTATTCACACAGTAATATATTTTTTTTTATCTCAATGGATCTTTCGCTAGTATGATGGTCACGTGTCTAAACAAGTGTCGAGCAAAGTAAATATTTTTACACGGTAATTTGTAATTCCTAAGTAATATTTAAAATACAGAAATAGGAAAAATATTGTATTCGATGGAAGATAGAACGACCTTTTTAACGGTCAAAATGTGTCAGAAATACCCTTCTTATATATGAAGTTGAGGTATCTGATAGACTAATCTTAACCCAAACTCTATAGGGTACCAATACTGTACCGATGATACTCGTATATTATTATTATTATTATTTTAATTTTTTTTGATTTCTGGCGTTTACACATTTCTTTCCGGGTCCCGCCCAGGGACCTAAGGTTAGAAATGGCGTCATGACACTTTCCACTGACAAAAAAAAAAAAAAAAAAAAAATTACATAGATAAAGCCCTTCGTAAGGTGTGAGCTGTACTTGTCAGAACAATTTTTTGTATCTCCTTGAGGCATGGACTTCCAGGAATCCCTTCAATTAGTCTACTGCAATCTTTTCCAACCAGTCCTAGGGCTCCAACTACAACAGGGATTGTTGATGTTCCCATATGCCACATTTTCGAGATTTCTATTTCAAGGTCCTTGTACTTTGACAACTTTTTGAATATCTTCAAAGATACATTGCAGTCAGCAGGGACTGCCATTTCAATAAGGAGGCACCGTTTTTGTTTGTGGTCTTTAATAACAATATTTGGGCGGTTGGCTTTGATTGTTCTGTCAGTGTGTATTGTGTAGTCCCATAGAATTGTAACAGGTCCTATCTCCGTAACCGGGTCTGGGTGGTGTTCATATCAGTTTCTTTCAGTTTTCTTCCCGTAGAAGTTGCAGATTTTCCAGTGCAGATATTGGCTCACTCTGTCATGTCGGGTTTTATATTCAGTGGGTGCCAACACCGTACAACCTGATACAAGATGATCAATCGTTTCTGGATATTTATCACTTATTATTATTATTATTATTATTATTATTATTGTTGTTTTAATTCTTTTGACTGGACCATAATTCTTTTTAAAGACAGACAGAACAGAAAGAGAAAGAGGGAATCTCCTTGAAAGATTCTTCGTTGAATATTCAAACAACTGGAAGTGGCAGTACCTTTGGTGACATTTAGGTATAATGTGGTTTTCCACAATTTCCTGCTATATTTAAGGATATTTACTGTCAGCGAAGAGGCTTTCTACATTTCCAAAGCCTTAAGGATCCAAGAGTGTGGCACACTATTAAAGGCTTTACGGTAATCTATCCAAGCTATGCTGACATTTTTACTTTTTTTTTCCTGCGATTTTCCAGGATCATTTTATTTATTAGTTGTTGATCTTTGCAACCATATGAACCTATTCGACATCCCTTCTATTCCAACGTGACTTAACCGACTGGGCCACAGAGGATCGTTCGGTTAGCAAGGTCGATTTTTGTAGTTTAAAAGCAGTAAAATCGACCTTACACACACAACGATCCTCTGTGGCCCAATCGGTTAAGGCATGTCAGGCTATACGACGGTTCCGTATAGGATACAGGTTCGATTCCTGTTGGAGGACGAATATTTTCTATGAAAATTTCTCGGACATTCAGGCCGGTTAATACTGTTTATTATAAACAGAGCATTTACTTAAATATTTGTATCTATAAAAAATGTATAAACATAAAAATGTCTTAAAAACTTGTCTTCTTTAGTTTTGTATTTCAAAAGTTGGTAAAAATATTTTCATTTTAATATCATTTTTATATTCTAGCTACACCACTCAGATAAAAATGGTTAACTACTCTCTTTTATATAACCAATCCTTGTCGCAGACACCTGCTCAGACACATCTGTGTTTGTTCCACACCCACCTGTGGTTTATACTGCAAATATGCTGTGCGGGCATTAGTTACAGTTCTGGAGGATAGTGAATAATCTGTCATGATCAGCAGTTTGAACAATGACAGAACGCTCAGTATCTCGGTCACGATGACTTGTGACTTCGTGCTATCACAACCATAGACGGCTTCTGAAAAAAAATCCGTCTACTCAATTTCACTCATAAGGTTTGGGTCAACCCATTATGGTTTTTCATGCACTTTCCAAATGTGCCACTAGCTGGGATCTCCTCCTACACAGATAGCATCAGTAAGTCGACCATGATGATTCGAAACCAGGCCTCATTGTAACAAAGCAAACGTTTTAAACACTTGACCACCCACTCATAAGAATTTATCTAGTTATTCTATAAAATTATTAGGACAATGTGTTTTATGATGTTTGATGCATGTTACAAAGCAATTCTTTGCTATGTGGCACCCTCTTTAGTTAAACAAGGGATTATCACACTTCAAACATCAGTGAATATTGTAACCAAATTTCTCTTTAACTCCTTGACTATCAAATGCACTAAAGTATATTCTACCTATAACTAGTTTCTATCAGTCAAGATTACTAACGGCTCTAGAAGCCATTTTATTGTTACTGATTTCTCTAAAATGTATGAAATAAAAACAAAATGATGACATCAGTTCCAACTGGAATTCGAACTTGTAACCTCTTAATTTTAGATACAAGAAATAACACAAAAACTAATTGGGCACAAAAAGAAAAGAAAAAGTTAATGAATAAATATAACAACCAAATCATAATTTTGGCAAAAAATCCTCGATAGCTCATTTTTGAGCGTCCCATCCGTAAGTGTAACCAGGTAGAACGACTGTGTTGCGGTCTCTGTAGCAAACACAATGGGCAAGAGGAAGCTCGGGTAAACCACTTAGCGCACACAGCAAGAGATAAAACCGTATTCCATCAACTTTATTTCCAGCAGCAAGCATTGTGAGTAGACATGGATAAATTTGAACGGAGTAATCATGGTTAAGGGAATATGTTATCAAACAATTCTTTGTTGATTTTACTTTGTTGTTGCCGTGTTGTGTTCCGTGATAAAGCAAGTTCATTGAGCGATTTGACGGGAATGCTCAGCAAGGGGTACAATTCAATTTTATTCCGGCATTGTTGCTTGAGGGCAGCACTGTGACCGTAAACATGCGCACCAGTGCAAATCTGAATAAATTTTGTTTGAGCAAGACAGGAGTGAACATAACAGATTCATACATACATACATTACATGCACACACACACACACACACACACACACACACATACATATATATATATATATGTGTGTGTATGTGTATGTATGTATGTATGATGTATCCCGCATATATGATATATATATATATATATGTATGTATAGATGATGCATCACGCACAGTATGGAAAACAAAGCAAAAATATATTATTAATGCTCGTTACCGCAAAAATTATTATGTCCTTGTAAATGGATAAAGTAATGCCGAAAGTGCCCCGATAAACCAACACTTGTAGCTAATTTTTCCTCAAGCACTCAACCCTCAAAAAAGAAAATTCATAAGGACACAAGAAAATTAAAATAAAAAACTCAAAAGATATTTCTCGACAGGTATATTTAACGAAACATTCATAAAAAAAAGATTACTACCAATATATATATATATATATATATATATATATATATATATTATATATTTTTTAATTTTATTATATAGTCAAAACCATTTTACTCACTACAAAGATGCAACTTGGTTTCAGTGCATTTCAACTGCACTTCGACGGGTGAAAATCGAATCTTCGATTCTCACCCGTCGAAGTGCAGATGAAATGCACTGAAACCAAGTTGCATCTTTTGTAGTAAGTAAAATGGTTTTTGTCTATATGATAAAATTATAACAAATAAATAATTATCGCTCTTCTATCGGTATCGAGCCCTCTTTTGGATTAATGCTGTGAACTTTGGAATTTCTATATTACTTTCGTTCTCATCGCATTGGATATATATATATATATATATATATATATATATATATATATATATATATATATATATATACTCTGCGTCGTTTCCGAGATACTATCGTATTTTCCAATGTATATAAGTAGTCGCTTTTGGAGTACACTCCAGAGCCAGAATTAATTCCGAATGCTCAATTTTAAGAGAATCGGTCTCTTGAGACTTTAAATATTAGTTCAGTTTTAACATAATATCATTTTTCTCATTTGGACTTATGCCAGACTAAGCTAATGACATTAAATCCACATTTTGACACGTAGTTATTAATTAAATGTTGATCTGAAATTTTCAATGTATAATGTTTGATCTATATGCGTAATATTAAACATCGAATTAAAAGGATGGACATTATGTTCAAATATAAATATTTATTGTGTAAAGTGAATGGCATCTTTTTCATCTCATTAGGATTCATACATAGCATGCATGCTTATTCCATCACACTTCGCATCACTTGTAATGACATGCGTTTCGGCGTCCGTCGCTCTTGAGACCAGCATTCGATTTCATAGTTATCATGTATATATGTCAGATAAACCCTGTGTCGTTGATTGGATGTGAATGCCCAACAAATATGCCTTCTTGGTTCAGCGGATGGTCTACAAACGACACAGGTATTGTTAGTAGGACGATGAGGCAGGTTGACATACATACTATACATATACATATACATACTATACATACATATACACCTACATATATAGAGAGAGATAGCTATATATAGAGATATTTATAGATACAGATTAAATATAGACATTGTAGACATAGAAAAAACACTGCATGATTATACACCTCAAGCGCTGTTCAGACCATATGTCACTACTCATTGAGCGGTCTTTATACATAAGCCACTGGGCAAGGATTTTGGATTATTTATAGTCTTGATTCAGTATTTATTGTTTAATTTAATTTTATTTTTTAAAAATATTTTCTCCTGTCCTAAATATTTGTATTTAAGATAAAATTTATTAGATTTGGGTTATGGGATATCATTTAATCTTTTGAGTTTTGATATGGTCAAAAGTAACGCTATAGGAATTTATTTTCATGTTTGCATTTGGAAATGTGCTCTGATCTTTTTGTTTGGTAATTACGTTCTGGAAAGGTGATTATTACTATTTCCCTTCTAGACAAACGTTACATCTTTCTGAGGTCGTGTGGTGAGTTGGTGCTGTCTTCATATTTTCCATATTATTTTTTGTGTTATTGGCTTGTGTTTTGAGGTTTCATATATGTTTGAGAGTGTTGTACCTGTTTTGTGTGAATAACTTCTAATATTCGCATACATTTTTCTATATTCTTTATATAGTAGCGTGGTATATTATGTTAATTTGTAGGCAGTTACCATTCAGGGGTATTCATAATTTGTTTTACACTTAGATGTGCTGTTTGTGGTGGTTTTTCCATTGCCTTGTTTGCTGCTACTTTTTCATTATCTCGAGAATTTCCTCTCTTAAACATTCTCTTTTGTCGATATCACTAGAGCTTCTTCTAGAGTTGTTCTATTTTGATTTTTTCTCGGTTCTTATATTTGCCCGTAATTCTAAAATCAATTTGGGTGAATGAAGTTATGCATGTCTTTTATTTTGCGGAATCAGTCTGTTACTGATCATGTGTTTTACATTGATTTATATCTAAAGTTGTTCATAGTTCAAAGTTAATTTCTTCTATAATTTTACTTTTTCTAGATCTCTTTTCGTTGGGTTTATTTGCCTAAAGTTTTCTTTATGATCTTTTAGTCTGAGGAATGCTTGTGATTTTCCGAGGTAGTTTATGCTATCGTCTTGGTTGATTTTTCGGTTCATTTTTTAGCCTTGAGGCTAATTCTATGTTCTGTTGCTTTAGGTGCTCTCCAATATGTAATGCGTGTTTTCCTTAAGTAAGTTGTTGTGTATTTTGTGGATTCAGTTTCTATGTGCTTTTAGTTTTACTGCTAGGGAAGAAGATGTTAGGTATTTTTTAAACAAATGCTTATGTCCTCACTGACATACTTATGCTGCATTTTTATTAAAATGATGTTATTCATGGTATACACGTAGTATTTGTGGAAAGAGTAAAATAACAAAAGAAGGAACATATCTCTTAACCTATAAAGTTCTTGTTTATAAAATGACGTTAAATCATAAAATTCTGAGTAACAGGTATGTATCTAATGATAATTTCCTAAGCGTATCTTAGATCTGGCACAAAGCCGAAAGTATGGAACCCCCTGTGAGGATCGAAATCACTGTTGTTTTGTAATTCATCTAGCGACTGGCATGTAACTAATGGTGATTTTTTAAAGCGCAGCTCAAATGTGGTACAATGTTGAAAGTATGGATCCCCAGTGAGGATCGAACTCAATGATGAGTCGTAATTGATCTAGCGACTGGCATGTAATTAATGGTGATATTTTAGAGCACAGTTCAAATGTGGTACAATGCCGAAAGTATGGATCCCCAGTGAGGATCGAACTCACTGATGAGTCGTAATTGATCTAGCGACTGACATGTAACTAATGAATGTGAAATTAACAAGCAAGAATTACGAGTTGTTTTTTTTTATATTTCAATGTCAATTTTTACTTATGAAACGTTGATTATTTAGTAATATGTTAGTCGGAACTGCCACTATAATTGATCATTAGATACTTAAGAGAAACTGACACTCTTTGACGTTTAAATTCATCTGGAAGCAAAATACATTACCTATTTCGGTGTAACGCACAAAACATTTCCCATTATTTTTAACAGTACAGATGTTGACAAAAAGGATTTCTTCACTTAGAAAAATTAGTGGGCATGATAAAGTAATTTAGAATACATTTAAAAGTTAATATCTGCATCTTATCTCTGGAGAAATAAATATTGCTAATTTTGGGGTTCATAAAAAAATGTATCAGGCCTACTTACTGATAGGAATAACCGTAGTGACATGACTTCCAGCAAGATTTTCTTCAGTATTTGCTGGAATTAATCAGTAGCACAGGTCATATAAAATATTGAATCTTCTAAGAAACATGAGATCGAATAATTCAACTCCTATTTACATGTATGAGTGCACAGATATGGTTGTCATTTTTTAGAATGCAAGGTCAAATCTATGTCGTTTGATCATTAAAACAGGAAACATTGGATCAACTACGCAAATAAAGACCAATATGTCACTTGGGTTTATTAACAATTAAAATTGAACTGAAGAGACCAACCGGCCTTTTCATAGGAGACGGGTGCCCATGCTATGCAGCAAAAAAGATATTCGAGAATCAAAATATGAAGAGAATTT
Organism: Acanthosepion pharaonis; assembly: GCA_903632075.3. Taxonomy (NCBI): domain Eukaryota; kingdom Metazoa; phylum Mollusca; class Cephalopoda; order Sepiida; family Sepiidae; genus Acanthosepion; species Acanthosepion pharaonis. Next base: position 258,309 of record CAHIKZ030001591.1, read on the forward strand.
CATGATCGTCTGGTATAAATATTGAATCTGTCTGGCGTATATTGGATCGTGAAATCAAAGAATGATTCATGTTTTTTTGTGTTCTGATATTCTAATATATTTCAGATATATTAAATTCGAAGCCTGAGGAAATCAAAGATGTGAAGTTTGTTAAAAACAGGTCAAACAATTTGCATGATAAATTATCTTGACATGTTCAGATTGTGAAATAAAGACTGTCTTAAGATCGCATTTGTCGTATCTCTTTGCATAATTATTTGCTAAGTATAACTTATATTTGTCACAAGGACATATGTATGGTACACTCAGTGAAGACTGAATTCACTACTCAGTAGTAACTGATCTGCTATGACAACATTATAATGATTGCATTACAACAAAGTGTTCAATACTCTGTACATATATGCATAAATATGCTCGAGGATTATCATTAAAGGAAAATACATATATTTTCTACAAATGAAACGCCTTCTAATATTTGCTGATTGTTATTTGAACAAAAACAGAACCTTTTCATGAAGGACGGTATTATTAACAGTTCTTGATCAAACTTGCATGCATCCGAGCAAAGATTATGTACCTTATGAAAAGTACTCTTTCTCCTCCTTGGTCACGTGATGTAAAAATCCATATTTGGAAGTCATGGACCCCATGCCAAAATCGAAGCGCGAAAATAAAGACCGCCACCAAGTCAATCCCTCTTCAGAATTCAAACTGAATGGACGTCCAGCTAAATTTGCTATGATCTGCTATAAATTTGGATGTGCGGAATTGATAGAAATCTATCAAGGTTTCTGAGCTGAAAAGATTCAATACATGTTGATTCAAAGAAATCAAACCCCAGCGTGCTAAAATAAACAGATACAACGAAAGATACATATCCTGAGAGGTAAGGAAAAGAAAGATTCAACTTATTCATCACTCAACCCCCGACAAGACGAAAAAGAAAAAGAAGGAAAGGAAACCAAAAAGAAATCCATTTCACAGATAAATTTTCAACTCAGCCAGGAGAAAAGATAAAAAGAAATATAAAAGAAAAGAGAAACATATAAGAGACGCTAAAAGAAAAGGAGAGAAAAAGAAAAAGAAAGACTTTTTCAAATAACAGATAAGTCTATCTGTTGCCTGTTTTATCTTTGCTCATTTTGAATTTTTGTCATTTGTAATTTCATGCAAGTTTGGCACAAGGTCGTTTGTCAATATAATATTTACTTTTCTGAAAAAATAAGTTTCCCCACCGTTGTTTTGTCCTGTAATATTTATTTTTGTCTCATTGTTTTTTTTTTTGCCCCGTCTTTCATTTTTTAAACATATTTATTCTCCATTTGTATATTTTAGAAATAAAATGGTTATTTCTTATGCCTATATCTTTGTCTTCTGTTGTTTGTCATCAACCGTGTTTGTTCGTTAATTGATTCCATTTAGCTCGGCCGTGTTTGATCGACCAGGAAAGGAGCATTGGGAAAAGAATTCGTGATTTTATATTATATGTGACTGTTCCTCCCACTACTACCATAACAGTAAAAGTGGTACGTAATAATAATAATAATAATAATAATAATATATATATATATATATATATATATATATATATAGAGAGAGAGAGAGAGAGAGAGAGAATATTTAAACAATAGATAATATTCAAACCAATTTAGGAGCATATTATGTCTTGAATCCCTACCGAATTAGAGCCGTTTTTTTCTGTTTTTTACGACATTTATAATAGGAAATTCAGTATTTGTTTGCGATACACATTCTCATATTAACCCGCTTATATACACAAACAAATACTTGCATATTATATTTAAACTATTATGCGTTTGAAAAATAATAAACATTCAATGCATCATAACAACATTACTAAATAAATCTAAATAAAAATAAGACAACTTATATTTACACAATTTACTAAACTACATTAGAACTTTTTTTATATAAAATAATCTCGAATGTTTGGCGACAACTTGATAGGTGAAGAGGCTATGTGGGTGTGTGATTGTAAAACGTAATCTGTGTGGCTGGAAATTTGGGTCACGTGACTTAATAGTAAATAAATAAACAGATGCATTCTGGTTTGCCGCACTTTGAAATAAATGTGAGGAAGAAAGAAGTATTTAAAATAAAAAATATAATTATTATTTTGAAAAGATTACCTAGGAAAAATGAAACTAAGTGCATCAAAAGGAAACATTCATATTTCATTAATATTTCAATAAATATGAATCTCTCTAATCTAATCTCGATTACTGTTTGTTTGTATGTTTTTAATGACCTTCAACCTTGAAAATTATAATATTGTAAATACTAAATTTAATATAAATTGTCACACGGGGTCTACTATTACTTGAATGAGTAGGTGTGACATCAATTTGTAATTCCATTCTAAAAAAAGTAATCTCTTTCCTACGTTTAAGGGGAATGTTTTCATGTCTGATTCTTGTAGAATCAATATATGAAATGTTAAAACTCAGTCATATTTTTAATATTTTATCGTTTTTTTTCTGTAGTTCTTTGTACCAGGAACTGCATTTATTCATAAATTCTGGAAACTTTTCCTTTTATTAATTTCTTTCGTAGAAGTAGGTCCGAAAGCGATTATTTTTATTTGTTAATTTGTTTATTATTTACTTAATTTATTTATTTAGATTTTTGCTTATTTTAATTTAAGCAATCAATATAAAAATAATGAGTAAACAGTTAATAAATAACACTATACAATAGCTGCAAACAAACGCATTCCGTTCCACACTTCTTTCTCACAAATGTCAGGTTTCTGTTAAGACGGTCTCATAATCCTAAGAAACTTTAACAGACAACAAATAGACAAGACCAGAAAAATAATCACAAAATTAAAAATAAAAGATTTGACATAAACATAAACACAAACCTAAAGAAATACATTTCCTAGACTTTAAACTCAACCTAAGAAAATGTAGATATCAATCCATATAGACAACCCAAAGACAAAGCAATTAAATACACATATCTTCCACTAATCCGTCAAAAGTAACCAAGCAGATTCCACAATCAGTTAACCGCAGGTTATCTGACGCTTCTTCTAATGAAACCATCTTCAATAAAACAAAAAAATAAAAATAAAAATAAAACATCCATGAGATAAATAATTAAAAAAAACATAGCAGAAAAATAGTCAACAAATCACCGGCACAAATCAAACCCACCTAATATCCTTTAAAGCACTAATATCCTTTAAATTTATTATATTGCAATATAATATACCAAACCACTGTACAATCAGCAGATAACGAAGAAAAAATATATAGGAATAACTGAAGAACCCTGGAAACAGAAACTACACACGCAAAACATCCTTTACAAGTAGTAAATATGCGAACGGCACAGTCATTTCTAAATATATATGGGAAATTAAAAACAAAAGTCAGTATACACCAAAAGCATTAGCCTCAAATATATTGACCAAATACTGTAAACTCTGTCTGGAGGAGAAACTAGCAATCCAGACCAATAAAAATTATTAAATAAACGATCAGAACATACCTCAAACTGCAGAAAAAAATAATGTTTATTTTGTCTGCATTTTGAGGTATGTTCTGATCTTTTACTATGTTACTTAAAAATCGAACACAAAAACAAATACCTTGTAAATAATTACTATGATAAATGCAAATAAAATGCACTTAATACAAAGCAGATAATGACATATAATTTAGACAAATTTAAAAAAAAACACGCCACCAAAATAACTGTTATAATAATACAACAGAATACTTACAATGCATCACTGATCTGTATATATAAAAAGTCGTGCAAAAGAACAACGCACATAGCCTGAAGATTGCGTTTAGAATTAAACAGATTGTTGCCTCTGGGTGTTACTTTTAATGTCCTGTTTTATATTTACATACGCTCTATCCCTGATATTTAGTACTTTAACCCTAAATATAGCATATCTTAACACTATATTTTATCACACACACACACACACACACACACATACATACATATATATATATATATATATATATATATATGTATTAATCGGTATCACCCAATGTAAGGCAGTAATGCCACTAAAACACAAGAATTAGAGAGCGTGGAATAATTAGGAAACAATATTCATGAGCAGAAAGAGAAGAGAGTAATTAGGAGGGCAGTAGATAGCGATTGACATTGCATTTAAATTTTTGCAGATTAAAGTTAGCAGGAAAGTATGGAACCGGAAGTGACTTCCACAAAAGAGAACTGCGAGAGAAGAAACTGTTAGCATAGAACTTACGGCTATATCTATCCAGCTCAACTGTAACTTGATGAGATCTCGACGCTAGTCTAGTACTGCGCTTAAATACAAAAACTCTAGGTAACATAGCGAAGATCTCATTGGAACAATTACCATGAAAGAAAAGACATAGAGAAGCAACATTTACACCAGCGGGAAAGTGACTGAAGCCAAGCCGCCAGATCAGGACCAATAATATTGCTGATTCTTCTTTGGATCTTATTAATGAGGTAAATAGAAGGGGGAAACGAACCATATATGGCAGCAATATTCTAAGCATGGACGAATAGTAGAGTTATAGATATGTAAGATAGATTTTGGAGAGCCCACGCCTTCCCAAAGTCTTTCAGAACATAGGTAATAATAGCACATTAACATTACCTCAGATGAATTCACGCCTTTCCCAAGGGAATTACTATTATTATATAAACACATAGGTCTTGTCAAAATTTGAACTCTGTTTGCCGATTCCATTTTATGCGCTGATATCCGTTACTCTATCTGCACATCCTTGTTATTTTGTTATTATCTTCCTATATGCCCCTTTCTCATTCTGTCATCCGCTCTCTCTCTCTCTCTCTCTCTCTGTATATGTGTGTGTGTTTGTGTGTGTGTGTGAATCTGTGTGTAAAATTTACAGACACGTACATACACATATTTTCATGTGAATGTATGATTTCTACATTTATTGTATTTATGTTAAGCAATGTCATTTGAGAGCCCAATTGATATTATATGTTTATATTAATAATTGCAACCATTTTTTGTGTCCGAATCTCAATATAGAATACAGAAAAGAGTTGGCGATTTTAAATTAAAATTGCTTTATTGAAATGGGAGGGAAAAAAAAACTAATATTAGATGCAGTTGCTACCGTTGCTTTTGGGAAGAGTTTTATGAACGATTTGTATAAGGTAGGTCGACAAAAATATGCCAATTATTTGCATTCACAAATCAAGTAAAAAGATATTTTTTTTATAAATAACACGTTTATGTTTATTTCTGTTATTACAAATGATGATGATTATGTCGGTGATGATCATTGGTTGCTATTTTGATTTGATGATTTTAGCAGACGATCAGCAGAAACTACAACAATAGCAACAATAATAACAGAGGCGTCTCAAAGTGGACTAATATTTAACAATTTGATCTAGTTTTCATTATTACCGTGTAACGAATTCTATAGAGTACTCGCAACCATTGAAACACTAGGTATTATGAAAAGTTAGCACCCATCCTGAAGAGATCCCCTGCAAGTGACATGTATGTCGAAATTCCAGTATAAAATGCCACTCTGTTTTGGAATTTAGTGGCTTTGTAAAAACTTGACACAAACGTAGTGAACATTAAAATAAAAGCTATATTAATTGTGAATTGTCTCAGTGTTATTTTATTTTTTATTTTTTTTAAGCGTTTCACCCCAAGCAAGGCGGGAAGTCACTAGGACGCAAGGGGTTACAGAAAATTTGGAGCAAGATCAGATAGGAGTGATAGAAGAAAGGATGAAGAGAAGGGTAGTGGATAGATCAAGGCAACTGGAGATGTCAATTGACATTACATTTGAATAGCTGGAGATTATAGCTCTCAGGGAAACTGGAATAGGGAAGGGTGTTCCACAGGTGAGAGGTGCGAGAAATGAAGCTATTGGAGTAGAAGAGACGGCTACATTTAGGAGTTTCGACAGTGAAGGGGTGAGAGCGGGATGCCAGCCTCGTAGGGCGCTTGAACTCGTGAAGACTGGGAACCAGCGAATGCATCTCCTTGGAGCAATTGCCATGAAAGTATTTGTAAAAAAGACAGAGAGAGAGAGAGAGAGGCGACGGCGCGTCTGTGAGAAAGTGACTGTAGACAAGATGCCAGATCAGGGCCAATTATATTGCACATCCGCCTCTTGAGCCTATCAAGAACCCCGAGGCAAACAGAAGGGGCTCCAGACCATATATGGCAGCAATACTCCATGCAAGGGAGAATTGTTGATTTGTAGATCTGGAGGATAGATTCCGGGGAGAAAAATTTCCTGGCACGGCACAGAGAGCCAACTTTCCTTGCGGTGGACGAAGCAATTGACTCAATGTATTTGTTCCATCTCAGGTCAGCAATCAACGTGAGACCGAGCAGCTGCAGAGAGTTGCTCTCGAGAAGTTGAGCGTCAGACATTCTAATAGAGGGCAGGGAAGGATCTCTGTGGTGATTAATAGAGAACAGTTTTGTTTTTGAAGCATTAAAGTTGACCAGCCAATTCCTGCCCCAGTTCACAACCGATTGGAGGTCCTTTTCGATGAATAGGGGATTAGATGAAGTCATAAGAAATCATCATAACGGAACATATGTCCATTGCATCGATTGAAAAATACTGCTACCCAACTCCCAAAGCAAGACTCTTAGAATACAGGGTCCAGGCAGAGAGGACGAACGTTTTTGAAATGGCTATTACTCAACCCCAGAGGGAGGGAAAAATGTCAGATAGGTACATTTGGTCCGTGATGTCTTTCTTTTTCAGTTGATGCCATGTCGCTGTGGGCGATAGAGCACCGCGTGTTTTCCTACGACAGTTTCGTGAAGAATAACGAGTCTGTCACAGCAGTTCAGGTGATGATTTTCTAAGCGTAGCTTACATTTGGTACAAGGCCGAAATTATTGGGCACCCAGTGAAGATCGAACTCACTACTCAGTTGTAATTGTTCTAGCGAGACAAACTTGCTAATTATTACACCACGTCGAGGTGCCCCTGTCACAGCAGTTCAGTGTGAGTTCCGTCGCCGATTCAATATTCACTGAAATCAGACTGTTCTCACTCGTAACACAATATTACGTTGGGCTCATGCACTTCGTACACTAAGGAATAACAAACTGGTGGGTGCCTCACGAACGTTACGTACTACAGAAAATATGGAAACCGTTAGACAAGCTTTGCTCTGCAGTCCGAATCGCTCTGCTCGGAGGCATGCTACTGAACTTGGCTTTTTGTAAGGCTTATTTTGCATGCATCTACCCCTACAAATTGGTCATTGGGCAATATTTAAGACCAGGGGACTATGCACAGCGGCTTAACTTCGCACGTCAGATGGAAGCAATTTCTGAGGCAAATGACAACTTCATTTTGTTAATGAGTGATGAAGCTCATTTTTATCTCAATGGTATGGTGAATCAACAGAATTGTCGTTATTGGGCTCTTGAAAATCCGAGAGAACTGCATGAAAGACCACTGCACTGTAGACCATAATGGAAATGCTGTTACTGTGAACTACAACGCGCTACATCGAGATGATAAATAACGTCTTCGTGCCTGAATTATGACGAAAACGTATTCCTATCCAACGCGTGTGAATTCAGCAGGATGGGGCGACGGCCCACACAACCAGACCATGAATGGACGTTATTCACGCTCTCTTCGGTGACCGCTTCCTTTCCAGTTTTGCTGACACTCTTTGCCAGACCCCTCCACCCTGTCCTCGTTCTCCTGATTTGTCCATATGTGATTATTTCTTGTATGGAAACCTCAGGACACATGTGTATGAGCATAAGTCTGGTACATTGGACGATTTGAAGGAAGTTATTCGCATGGATATCGCACAAATCTACAGAGCAATGTTGGAAAGAGTGGAGCCCAACTTCAGAAATGCATCACCGAAAACAGACACTACATGAGGGGTGTTGTTTCCCACATTTGATTTTGTCAAATGTTAATTCAATACGAACACATTGATGTCAGTAAAAGTTTTTGAAGTTAGAATTAATGTCGTGAATTTTTCAAAAGCGTCCGTTCTTTCTGCTTCATCCTGTACAATAAGAAATACACAATAACACTATTCTGTCACTAATGCTTAACTTAATCCATCACCGCTGACAACCTCCTGAATTTCTATGTGATATGTCCCAGAAATGGATATATTTGTTCGAAGTAGCAAAATGGTTTTGGACTACTGTAACCGAGTAGGACAATCTAGCAGGTAACCGTAATGGACTGGTCCTCGTCGTAGTGGTAGGCAATAGGCGTAAGGAATAGGCGTAGCCAATAGGCGTCGTCCTATACCTCCACATCAGTCTGTATTTATGGCTGACACCAGCCAATCATATTACTGTGAGGGGGAACCCAGGTGTATGCATATTCATTACATCACAATGCATTTAAGAAAAATGCAAGAACTCAATTTACTTGCTTATCATGATATTTTCAAACGATTTTTTATTACCTTTTTCCACTCCTTAAATTATAAGGTTGTCTAACTGATAGTCTTCGATTTCCGACGTTTTCATCTGCAAATAGATTTTCCATTAGTTGTTTTCCCTCCCTCATTACGTCTATAACTACCATTTTCCCTTTTAAAGCAAGCTAGTCAACATGAATATTTTTAGACAACGCATACAAAACTCTCTGGCCAAAAAGGCTACCCACTTATTCAGATCAAATCCGTTGCAATTTATGTATTTACGCCCAATCTATATTTTGCATCTGCTCTGAACAACAATTATTTTGTATTATTCGGAATGTCAACTCGACAAAAATATTTCAAACGGAACAAAATATTTTTCTTTATTTTTCCTCTAGTATTTGTATGAATTTCTAAAAGATTAGTTTTAAAAAAGCGAAACTTGTCTCAAAACCTCAAGGAAAATAGTAAAAGGAAGAAAAAAAAGAAATTTAAAGAGGATGTAAGCGACACGCTTTATTTCTGAATTTTCCAAGTTGTTTTTAGTAGCAGAAATCCCAGCGGATTTGTCTATTCGATGAGGATGTATATCTGTCAAGCAAAAGAGATTTCAAGATATTTTCAGGACATTTTTCTGCATTGGTGTCTACCAGGAGATAATTTTTTTAAAGAATGGAATAAAAAATAGGAATACACACTGCGTCTCATATTAACAACTTCAAAATTTTCATAATTTTCGCTCGTAAAACTAATGCAAAGACCCAAGGAGATATCTGCACTATTAACGTAATATAATATATATATATATATATATATATATATATATATATATATATATATATATATATATATATATATATATATATATATATATACAGGGTGTCCATAAAGTTCGTGTGCACTTTAAAAAATTATAACTTTGTATTTGCGATAGAAATAATTTGTAAAAAGGATTAGAAAGAAGTAAATCTATATTTTTTAAAGTTTTATTGAAATTTTATTTAAGTTTCCACATGTCCTCCATCATTAGCAATGCAAAGGGTAATACGATTTTGCAGTTCATGGAAAACATATGCCAACTGATTTACAGTAATACCTGAAAGCACATTAGTTATTTTTGCTATACTTAAAACTAGGTACATTAAACTTTATAACATTTTTTACAGATTATTTCTATCGCAAATACAAATAAAGTTATAAATTTTTTTAAAAGTGAACTACATGGAACTATATGGATATATATATATATATATATATATATATATATATATATATATATATATATATATATTACGAACTTGTAGCATATAGATGAACCACGGGTTAAAAAAAAAAAAGGAAAACGTGGTTTCTTTTTTCTCGGTCTTCACTCAGAAATGGAAGCGACACAAGGGAATCAACGAAGAACAGACGCAAGACGATGGATTTCAAAATTAAACATTTATTTATAAATATATATATAACGAAACAAAGAAAAAAAAAAGAACATTCATTTAACAAAGGGGAGGACATCAGTAAAGAATAGAAGGCGCGAGCGAATACATACATATATGAAAATAGATCGAGCCAAAAGAACCAACTTATCTTGCAGTCGGGCTGGTATCTTCACAAAGTTTTGATTCGCCGAAGCGAGAGTTCTGATGATAAATCAGTATCTTGGCCGGCCGACAATGTTCCTGGATTCTTCTTCTTTTCGCAAGTGTTCGTGGGTCCCCAGCATTTCATACAGGCATTTGGTTGGGTTGATCAGTCAATAGCAGCCCTTCAATCACTGGTCGATAGACTTCGTGGTCTTCCTCATCTCAGTGGGCGGTCTGACGATTTTTGCCCAGCGATGTTCAACTGCCAGTGTTTGTGTGATGGCCAAAAGTTCAACGCATGCTCCGTACGTCCCGATCACGTGAATCGCAGCATGAGACCCTGATGGTGTCTGGAGTTTACTCATGGTCAAACGCGAAATCTTAGAACCAGGTCATCCTCGCGTCGGGTCACTTCTAAGTTCACGGGCCCTTGGCTGGCGGGTGGAAGAGAGGATAGGGAGAGAAAGAATTTGTGAAGATAAGAGGGGGGTATGGCTGATCATAGAATATATTCGCTCGCGAATCGGAAGCATTGGATTAAATTTCTGTGTTTTATCTATTTATTTATCTTTCTTTTATATCTAACTAATTTTCTCTTTATTTAAGATTTTACTTTAGCCTAACGCCTATATGGTTAATGAAATCGTTGCTACGTGACAATATATATATATATATATATATATATATATATATATATATATATATATATATATATTTTTTTTTTTAAAGACAAAAATAAATTTATTCTCAGGTTTCTGCCTCTTAAGAACAAATGGGCGATTTGTACATTTTTTAAAAATATTTACTATACTTAGTTTTTCAACCGAAATCAGTGTTTTTAACTGGACTCTAACATCAACCTCTAGCACTGATGAAAAACACACAACTATCTCAACCACTGATAGATGTTTTATCTATATATAGAATATTTATTGGAATATAAGGATTTAATCTGTTACATGATGAAAACATCTGTGTGGAATTTGGGTGAAAGCAAGTTTGTTCGACACTGTGAAAACAAGCATTATCGATTTGTATAAAATGTCCTTAAAGTCTAAGTCTTAAATTAATAGCCAGGTTGTGGAATTAAAACTTTCAAATAGGTCGTAAAGTTGAACATGTTAAATTACATCAGGGTTTGCAAACGGAAAAATGATAGCTAGCTTCTACTAAACTTTGAAGAATTTCATGGAAAATAAGGAACGATGCTTCTCCGATAAGGATACCTTAAGGACGGTATCGTTTTCTGTTCGGAGGGGAAAATTAATTAAAAAAAAATCTTTCTTTGTCAAGCTATAAAATTTTAGGCCGCCTGGTGGCAGCGAAGAAATGCGTAAGATAGCAGATTCTTAATCAAGTGGCAAAATGTGTGAGATCAAACATAAAGGCTCAGTTAAGAATAGTAGACTTCCTTAATCATTTCCATAATAATTAGGATCAACATGCCACTTTACTCGATTTTTTCTAACTTCCTCTCTTGATTCTTATTGTACATTACAACTCTGCTATCTATTTAGAGATTCTTGATAAAATACAAAGAAGAATCTGCAATGTTATTTGTTCTGACCCGGCATCTGTTACTTTTCCACTACCTTAACGAATATACTCTGTGCGTTTTCTTTAAATATCTTCACGGTAATTATTCTGAAGAGCTTTCGTCTTTGTTACATCAATGAATTATGAATTTAAGTCCAGTACTAGAAGGATTTCTTTTGTAACAAAGAAAAAACTACTGAGCTGTTACGTGACATCTGTTAGACGGGCTCCTCAAAGATGGAGAAGAGACTCGAGGCAACAAAAGTATGGTTCTATAGAAAGATGCTGAAAATATCATCGACCGAGCGTGTGAGCAACGATGAGGTCTCGGAGAAGATGCAAACAAGGAGGAAGCTTATACTTAACATCAGGAAGAGGCAGATGAAACTTCTGGGACACGTAATGAGAAAGGAGGGCCTGGAAAATTTGATACTCACAGGTCGAATAGAGGAAAAATGAGACAAGGGAAAGCAACACATGACATACCTGGCGGGCTTAAGCAAGTGAATGACAGAACGTGGACTGGGGGAGGTGGCAGAGGGACGAAAATTATTGAGAGCTACAAGGAATAGGAGGGTGTGGAGAGCCATGATCACCTACACCCTGAAAGGACACGGCACATAAAAAGAAAAAGAGCCCGTTCACCAGGGTTTCTACGGATGAGCCTTTGTCGGTAGTTCGAAACCGATTGGAATCTGAACCCTCCCTTGGCAAAAGTACACGTACCCCAATAGATAACCCAGTGGAAATATTGACCTTCTGTATACAGATAATATTCTTCCAACTAGAGCCTGATATATACTTTTGTGTATGTACGTCTGGTAGAATTTTAAAGTATAAAAGGCATCAGTGGGACACAACAGCATACTAGTGACAACAAGGTGATATGTATTGATAAATACCTGAAATGGATAACAACGTAATAATTTTTGTTCCATTCGTAAAAAAAATTAGAAAAATCCGATATAAAAATTATATCCAACGTATAGAAACGAACATGAAAGTCTTCGAAAGTCTTCGAAAGTCTTCCTCATCCTTAGAGTAAATTTACATTTTTCTCTTATATATTATTATACATCATTTCATCATTATAATAAAATGAAATATCACTTGGAATTTATTATTAACCTATGTAATGTTATTTATGATTTTTGAACCTTAAAAACAAATATACAGAAGGGCTGCTGAAAAGATAACAGCCTGATTAAGAATGAGATAACCGTTTACGGCACTCTCGATTGCATTTTTCAAGCGTCTCCTCGTGAAAGTCGTATATTTGATCCTACTAAAGACATAATGTGGCTTTCGCAAAGCCCACAGTAGCGCAGACATGATTTTTGTGGCGCATTTACTTCAGGAAAATGTATGGAAAAGCACATCGCCTTCATCGATTTGGCTAAAGCTTTCGATACAGTTCACCGAGATGTGTTTTGGTGCATTCTGGCTAAATGTGGTTGACCACCCAAGTTCATAGCTATTATCAAAGATTTTCAGACTAACATGCATGCACGCGCTGTATCTGCAGGCATAGTCTCAGATGCTTTTAGGTCAACGCAGGAGTGAGGCAACCTTATTCAACATCTGTCTTGCTACTGTGACGCTACCAAGCCATCGGTGTCTTTAATCGCTTCAGCTTCGCGTTCCTACGAAGACTAGTGCAACAAAGTTTTTTTTATCTTCTATATGCTGACAATTATCCAAGTTCGCATCGCCCTGTAACGCAACATTGATGTTATGTTAGTCAGTTATGTGCCATGTGTGATACACACTTAGGCGATCATGTATCTTTCGATACGTGACTGACAAGGCAGAATTTTTCCCCACAGCAGTTTGCCATTTCTTTCTGCGATAGACCAATTGCCATCCAAGACTATAGAAGCCGGCCTGTCCTGCTATTTACCCATATGTGGGGGGGGGGAAGAAGGGTATTAGCACGTAAGTGAATGTAATGGATTCGACTGTAATTCGAACTTGGCTCTCCGATTCCTCAATCCGAGCCGCTATCCATTACTCCACCGTGCTGAACCTATAACAGCGATGGTTTTATGTTTAATGTTCGAAAAACTGAAGTTCTCTGCCAGTCGTCGGGATCAGTGAATCATAACACTGATGCTTCATTTTCATCTGGTGGTGAGTGCATCAAGTGCGTTGTCAACTTCCTGTACTTAGAAATAGTACTGCCCTCCACTTACAGGATTGACGATGAAAATCGCATCCATCAAGCATCAAAAGCTTTTGGGTAACTTTGTGACCGCATCTTTCTAAACAGGAACTTGTCCACCCCCACAAATGTCTCTGTATACAACGCTATATGCTTATCCATCCTTCTATATGGCTCTGGATCCTGGGTTCCATATAGAGCTCACATACGAGCTCTTGGAACATTCGCCGTCTTCAACGCATCCTCGGATTGTCATCGCAAGATCGAATAGGTCAATATTGTCCAGCGTACTAGCAGCAGGCGCATTCAGACTCATATCATTTAACGATAGTTCAGGTGGATTGGTCATATTTTTAGGATGTCGGAATACCGTCTCCCAAAGAAGATCCTATATGGGGAACTCTTGGAAGGCCAGCGCTATATTGATGGACGCAAGAAATATTTCCAAGAAAACCTGAAATTAATGCGAATACAGTACACAGTGTTAATCTTGCGGAACCGGAAGTTAGAGCAGTCAATCGCAACAGATGGAGGACATTATGCCGTCTGTCCATTGAAAGATTTCAGGAATTTCGCCGATAACAACGCCATGATCGCCTAGTATGTGGGCCACCGCCACTAGGTGTCGACATTCAGTGTCCAACCTGTGGACGGCAATGTGCGTCACAGTTTGGTCTTTGCAGCCATCGACATCAACATAATGTCACCTAGCAGTGACTTCTTCAATTCTCATTCATGTCATTTGATGGAGCAGACATAGACGGACTTCATTGATGATGATGAATGTATCAGGTCATCCCATAAGTTCTGCCCGAATTTTAACTTTTTGTTAAAATGAACGAAATTTAAAGAGTATTTTATAATGTCTAATGGAGCTGAACATTATTTTTATGTTTAGATGCATTCAAACTGATCAAATTTTATTTCAGAGAACAATAAAATTAAATTTTGTTTGATTAAAACCATGCTAACATGGAAGTACCCAAGAATCATTTGAGGCACATAATGCTTTATGAGTTCAAGAAAGGAAACTCAGCAGCCGAAGCGGCTAGAAACATTCACTCAGTTTATGGAGAGGAATGTGTGAATGAAAGAACTTGCAGAAGATGGTTTGCAAAATTCAGAGGTGGAGATTTCACCCTTGAAGATCGAACCGGACGTCCAGTTGAGTTTGATGAAAAGCTTCTTGAAGCAGCCCTTGAAGAAAATCCTGCTTTATCAGTTGAGGAATTGGCAGTGGTTCTCAGTTCAAACCATACAACTGTTCATCGTCCTCTTCAACAACTTGGAAAAGTTCCTAAACTTGGAAAATGGGTGCCTCATGAATTGTCTGAAAACAACCTCAATTCCCGCTCTTCTTTCCATTGTCACCAACTTGTTTCACCTTTTTTGGATAGATTTGTGACTGGCGACGAAAAATGGATCTTTTATCGAAATGTTAAGCGTCGTAGATATTGTCTTGGTAAAGGGGAAGGACCCCAGCCACAGCCGAGAAGGGAACTTCATGGGCAAAAGGTTCTTCTTTCAATCTGGTGGGATCGCCAAGGAATAATCCACTTTGAATTCTTACCACCTAATGCAACAATTAATGCTCAAATATACTGTCAGCAATTAGAACGTTTGAACCAAGCTTTGAGGAAAAAAAGACCTGATATAGTGAATCGAAAAGAGGTGATGTTTCATCCGAACAATGCGCGACCCCACACAGCAAGAATCACTTCACAAAAGATCGAAGAACTTGGTTGGGAGAAAATTCCTCATACACCTTATTCTCCCGATCTTGCTCTTTCAGACTACCATTTGTTTCGTAGCTTACAGAATCATTTGGAAGAAACAGCTTTTGTAACACAGGAAGAGGTTAAAACTGACATTTGTGAGTTCTTCGAATCAAAGCCAAAAGAATTTTACAGTAATGGAATTAGTAAGCTTGTTAATAGATGGAAGGAAGTCATAGATAATCAGGGAAAATACATTGTTGATTGAATCTGTAAATAAATGTAACATTTGGTCACTTGTTTTCTTTATTTAAAATTCGGGCTGAACTTATGGGATGACCTGATAATTTATACTTATTTCATCGTTCTGTCGTATATTGAAGCAAATAAACTGTAGCTCATTAGCTTTCGTAGCTTTATAATAGGAAGACGATTAAAAATAAAGAAAAAATGACTTTATGATAGGAAGACGATTAAAAATAAAGAAAAAAATGATTTTGCCAATGATAAGTAGACGATTAAAAATAAAGAAAAAAATGTCATTATCCATGAGAGGAAGACGATTAAAAATATAGAAAAAACTTTGTCTATGATAGGAAGACAATTAAAAATGAAAAAATGACTTTATCTATTATAGGAAGACGATTAAAAATAAAGAAAAAATGAGTTTACCAATGACAGGAAGACGATTAAAAATAAAGAAAAAAATGTCTTTATTTATGATAGGAAGACGATTGCAATGATGAAAAAAATGACTGTCTCCAGTTTTATATCTTAATCTATAACATTGCTGCTCAAACCTGAAAGATCTTCATGTATACTCATGTATATACACACAAACACCAAAGTCATTGAATCGTCCTGGGTATGACGATAAACTACATCCGCGTCCTGGGTAAGACAATAAACTACATCCAACAGCAAGGACTCTGATCAGGAGCTTTTGAAGGACGTGGAACCACTTCAGTTGCTGGTGTTCCCAGGTCCTCCCTGACTTGGTGTGGTAGCACCTGTTAGGGTCCCAGCTATGGGCAAATAATTAACACCCAAACTTGTGTAAAAATAGGTTTTAATACCAGAAATACTTTGTAATTAATAAATTATTACCAGCAATAATTTTTAGAGAAAAAATTATTATCAGCAATATTTTTAAAAAAAATACCAGCAATACAAACAGTTATACATTCTTTGAAAAAAATATGACCAGCTCTAGATTTCTTCAAGGAAAAATATTCCCAGAAATAAATTTTTGAAGAGAAACATTATCAGTAATAAAAATTTTGTCGGCATTAAAAAACCCATTGAGGTTGATATGCCTTAAAACAAAAACCAAACCAAAACCAAACAAAAGCCATTGAAGCATGAAACGTATGTATTTTTTACATTTTTTATTCCACTGTGTAGACAGGAACAAGAGAAACAAGAGATAAATTCAAATCCCGTCTTGTCGGATAACTAAGAAAAAAGAAAAAACAAAAACTATCACGTAAAGAAAGTAGGGATAAATGTTTTGCAACATCAGGTAGAATCGCTCAAAGCAAAAATCAAATCATCCATGCAGTAAATATCCCTGACTTGATAACAGTAAAGCTAAAGAAGGAAGGTAACATTATGAGCCATACAATTAACGTAATTCCCTATGTATAATACGTCTTCATCCATAATACGCACCTATAAAATTCTGCTGAAAGTGTGGGAAAATGTTTCTACTCATGCATAGTACGCAACCCTTGTTTGGTAATCAAACCCTATAAATTGCACCTCTCCAATTTCATTACAGCCAGCGTTTCCTACTCTTATTTAAAAAATGGTTTTAAACATAGAATAATATTATAATTTAGTTTTATGATAATTCTTATTCTATTTTACATTTGTAAGGTGCATATGATTGTATCTGGCATCCTGATGGGGTCACAATTGCCGAATCTTAGTGACAAACTGGCACATGTTTCTGGTGAGTAGCCATTTCGCAACTGAAATCGACCGATGAAACGGCAATTTTTTAAAGATTTTTTTTGTAGCTGTGCATAATACGCACCCCTAATTTTGCCTATTATATATTTTTTAGAAAAAAATGCGTATTATACATGGGGAATTACGCTAGGTCTTTCGATGCAAAAACACTCCGGTTATCTAAGAAATGAGTCTGGGAAAACATTGGAGACTATGTTGAATGCCGTGAACTGCGTGACAATTATTTTGATGTTTTTCTATAATGGAAATTGATCAAGTGGATAAACAAATAAACATAAGCAAAATGACATCTGTGCTTTTTCTTTTCCATACATTTCATTTATATTTCTTCTTCTTCTTCTTCTTCTTCTTCTTCTTCTTCTTCTTCTTCTTCTTCTTCTTCTTCATTCCCGCGTTTTTCTAGTTTTAAAAATATTTTCCATCCTTATATTATTGGCTTCATTCATTCATTGTTTTCATTTTTTATTTTATCTCTTTTTCATCTATTCTTCTTCTTTTTCATCATCATCATCATCATCATCATCATCATCATCATCATCATCATCATCATCATCATCACGTCTTTATCTTTTTCATCTTTTTTCTCTTCCTCATTCCGTCATTTACTGTCCATATTTTCTTTCTTTCTTTCTTTCTTTCTTTCTTTCTTTTCGCCTTTACTAATATTCTTTTTTTTTTATTGTGGTCTATTTTGTCTATATTCTTCATCTTTTTCATTGTCATCATTTTCTTCTTTCACATATTTTAATTCTCCTTCTTATTCGTTCTCGCTTCTTCTTTTTAATCTTTTCCTTAATAATAATCTTCTTTTTGTTTTATTGCAGTCAGTTTTGTTCATCTTCTTAATCATTTTATTCTTTACTGTCCTCTTTCTCCTTTTTCATATTCTCCTTTATACTGTGAACATTTTTATTTGATATACATAGTCACCAGCCTGTCACCCGTATGTCGTTGGGTTCTTTTTTTTCTTTCAATTTGGTGTTGCTCCGTTATTATTTCCGGAGGTGTATTTTAGTATAAACAGCACTAAATGTGGCAATATTTTGATGGGTGATGTTACGTGCAGTTCCCATATTTAAGTTCCTTAAGCTAGAAAACCTTAGAGACTTCTGACATGTCTCTTGAGGCATAGACGACATCTGTGGCGGTGACAATCTTCCTCGCAGTGTGCTGAGTGCATATTACAGGTAACATTCCCGAGGAAAACTTTCAGAAACACGACTAATCCTTTCATAGATGAGTACAGAGATGCGTTTTAGTTTTGCGGACAAGACAGTGAATAACTGACATGTTAAAACTTAGGACATTACCTTGGAACACATGAAAATGGCGTTTAGCCTCACCTTTCTCAATATTTTTACCTCCTTTGGCATGACGGAAATTCTATTTACTCAAATATAGTTACTCACGGAACCAGAGCCGATAACCAGTGGTGGGGGGAGAAAACTATTTCAAATCTGAATCGCTTGAGGCACAAAAAATCATCTGTTAAAAATGTACTTTCCATCAAATACTCTTATTTCCCCCTGTCTTCCGATTTGCCCATCAATATGTCCCTAACCAATAAATTTAATGCCACATCCCTCAATTCTTAACTTTATATAGTGCTTTGTAATCCAGTTAAGATTGACAACATAGGTATAACATATGTTGAATGTTTAAAACCTTATTGTACCAACGGTTCTTATAAAATATAGGTTATTTATTCAAAGAAACTGTTCACAACTATACTGGTTCTGCACTTATAATATACAGAGTACGGCAAAAATACCCCTAGAAATAGCAACCACATAATGGTAAAACATTAGTTAAATGAAGACATCGTTGCCACTTGCCTAAGTTCATTAGTATCACAAAGGTGACAGTTTAAAATGTGGGAAGTATTTCTGTCGCACCCTGTATAAGTACAATATATATTATAATAAATTAAACCAATTAAAATCACTGTCACCTTTGAATTACAAACAAAAGAAAACATTCCCACACAAATGAACTTGATCTTCTTCTTCTTCTTCTTCTTCTTCTTCTTCTTATTATTATTATTATTATTATTATTATTTTTATTATTATTATTAGTAGTAGTATTCATTGTCACGTCATTCTCTTTTTTCCTTATTTTCTTTTCTCATATTCTTATTCATTGTTGTCATTTTCGGCTTTTTCATCCTTTCATCCTCCTCCTTCTTTGTCGAATCTTTTTCCCTTTTCATCATTTCCTTCCTCATTTACTTCTTCATTAAATTCTTCGAATATTTATCCTTTTCAGTTGCTATCATTTCCTTCATCATAATCTTTTTCTTCATCACTACTTTCAATTTTATCAATTTTCATCATCATCTTTATTGTGATGTCTCTCTTTTCAAAATCTTTCCTTCTTCGTGATCTTATTCATACTTATTTGTTTTTATCTTCTTCTTCTTTTTCTTCTCACCCTCCTCCTCCTTCTTCTCCGCCTCTTCTTCTTTCTTAAGTCTCTCTTTTTTTAATCTTTCCTTCTTCGTGATCTTATTCATATAGGCATCTCCATTATTTCAGCATAAATTTCTATATTTAAGATTAAAATGAATTTTTTTACAACGAAAAAACATTCTTGAAGATTTCATTTTAGCTTTAATTGAAAGTTTAATAATTAAATTTATGATTTCCATTAATTAAACAATTCTGGTGTATTTCAGATAGAAACTATATACATTTGATTGTCAAATTTAATTTCAAATTTTTAAATTTTCTTAAAATCGGCCATTTTCTTAATTTTAAGAAATTTGGACACAAACACAAATTTATCGATTTTGAAAATATTTAAAAAAAATTCTGACACGTTATTTTAGTAAAATTAAAAAAATCAAAGTTAAAGTAATCTGATTTGAAAGAAATCTTTCTTACTTATAGCATCAAAAATAATATACAACCAATTATTAACGATCGATCCTGTTCATCTGATCCAACTATTGATGGATTGTTGAATGACGAACCGATGACAGCTACTACTGATGACCATAAATGACATAATTTTAAGTCTGAGTTTTTTAAAAAATTATTCTATTTGATTATGACACACACTAATGGAAATACAATACGTAAAATAAAATTATTTAGTGAAATAGTAAATGAAAAAAAATTACTTTAAAATTTAAAGTTTACACTTTTAAAGCTGAACGGAAAATACAACCTGTAAGAAACGAAATGTTATGAAAAGGCCACGTAAAGGGACAAAACCCTTAGATCACGTGACCTTGTTATAATAATGGCAATTTCTGTATATCATACATGGAAATAAGGAATGTATTAAGTAAAAAAATACAACATAAAAAATTATTTTAAAAAAAAGTAGCGCAACTAAATTTATTAAACTTAGCAATTTTGGACTCGTAATTTTTTTTTTTTTCCACTTAATTACTACATCACCTCGAGGAACCAGCCTAATACAGAGCTTTACACGATTTTTAAACTATTATAAATTATTATAATTAAAATTTTTTAAAAAACGAAAAAATTCTTGTAAAATTTAATTATTCATCAGAAAAAATTTATTTCTTCAGACAATAATGTCCTTAATATTACTTATTTACAAAAGTAATTAAAAGCTTTTCTAATTAAGTAATATCATAGTTTTATTGGATTCATTATTTTTCAATTCAGAGCAGATTTTCAGTTAGATAGCTCAAAATTGAAAAAAAAAGTATGTTATTTACCATCTCCGAAGACTCCTACTTTTAAAAAAAAAAAAAATTCAGGAACCAAAAAGGTTTTGGGCGAAATTTCATTAAATTAAGTAAATGTGGGGTAACATATTTTAAAAAAAAAAATATATTTTTACCAAAATTTTCTAAAAAAAATTCAAAAATAATTTCATTGATTTGTGAATAAGTCCTGAAAATTTCATTAAAATCGGACAATTACTTGATTTTTACAAGAATTTCCAAATCAATATGTTTTCAACGGAAAAAAATCGCAAAAAAAAATGTTATTTTCTGTGACGCCGCGATGACGTAAACAAAAGAAGAATTTAACCAAAATTTCGAACGTGTTAGAAAGGATTAAAAAATTTCAAAAAATAATTAAAAAATACTTTGATCTTTCATCTTAATAATAACATAAGCATTTTGACGATAAAACTTTATTTTAGTTAAGTTTGTGGCATTTTTCATTACGCTATATGCTGTTTTCCCGTGAAAATTCTTCTTCTTCTTCTTCTTCTTCTTCTTCTTCTTCTTCTTTATTGTTACGTCATATTTTTCTCCCTTTTCTTCTGTTTCGTTGTTGAATGATTCTCTTTTATTCATCCCCCCCTTTCTCATATTCTGTTTAATTGTCATCGCTTCTTCGTCACGTTTTCCAATTTTTATCGTTTCCTTTCTAATCTTTTTTTCATTTTTTCCTCTTTCTCTGTATTTATTTTTTTCTTTCTTCATATGGTTATAATTTTCTTTTTAATGTTATTTTATTTTTCAACTTTTACTTACTCATATCTACGTCATTGTAGCCTGAGCGTTTCTGCTTTTTTCAAATTCTTCGTCTGCTTCATTGTTTCGTTTTTATTCTTTTTCATTCTCCTTCTTCATCTACTTCTTCTCTTCTACTTCTCTTTCATTGGCGAATTTTCTCCCATTTAATCTTTTCCTTTCACACATACGTCTACTTGCTAATCTTCGTTTTCTTCTTTTCCTTCATTATCAAAATTTTATACTTTTTCTTTTAGTTTCTTTCTTCAGATTTATTAACACGTCTTTCAACTTTTTCCTATTTTCCTATTTTCTTTCCTCATATTCTTCTTATATCATATTAACCTATCATTATTTCTTCTTCTTCTTCTTCTTCTTCTTTAACCTTTTTACCTCGCTACCGATTAATATGCCGTGGTTTGTTGAAGATCGTCATCCTTATGATCGGCGACTGTTGTAATATTCCGAACAGCCAAGATTTCCGCATGCTGGGTAAGACGTTAAACTACATCCGCGTCCTGGGTAAGACGTTAAACTACATTCAGCAACAAGGCCTCTGATCAGGAGGTTTTGAAAAGCGTGGAACCACCTCTTAATTGCTGGTGTTCCCAGGTCCACCCTGACCCGGAGTGGTAGCACCTGTTAGGGTCCCAGCTATAATAGTTAACTATTACCAGCAATACTTTTTTGAAAAAAATTATTACCAGCAGTACATTTTTGAAGGAAATATATTGCCAGAAACAGATTTTTGACAAAACAAAATATTATCAGCAATAAAATATTTTGTCGGCATTAAATAACTCATTGAGGTTGATATGCCGATAAACAAAATAAACCAAACCAAACCAAGATTTCCGTCACCGAATCGTGTCAGAGTCGCTGTTGGTGGATTTATACTGGAGATCGAAACACAAATATATCAAAAGAAGAAGTCTCTCAATTCGCTCGAAACGTTTCCCAGTTGGATTCCCTTAAATCAAAGATTACACACTTATAAAAAGAAGAAACAAGGGGTTTAAGATTTCCTTCCAAGCACAATAATGCTGCAATTAACATTAAATTTCCCAAAACAGTTTTTACTTTAGGTGTTGCAAATGCAACGAAAATATTAGCAAATATTCCAAAATCTTGAGGTATGCAATATCTCTAGCAGTTCTTGTTTTCCAGACCCTTTCCCTGGAACACGAGTGTAAACGGGAAAGGAAATTGTGTCGCCATTCATTCGTTAATATTTTCTCGACATTTAATGTGCATGTGTGTTCGTTACAATTTCTCTGTTCATTCAGGAATTGATCACGTAACTACGAGCGGTGATTACAATGCGATACAACTACGATCGACCACTAACGGTGCCTAACCCCAAATTACGTTGCAGTTTCCCTCTTCGTTTACCTACAGTGAGAACTGCCCGGCTGTCAACAAATTACATCATTGTTCGAAAACCAAATGCCCATTTGTTGACATCTAAGATCTTAGTTTGTAAAATTTTCTGGTCGGGTTTTTCTGTCTTAGGTGGGTAGTATTTGAAAACATGATTTTTAGATCGCGGATAACTTTTTGTGACAAGTTTGAAGCGTTCCACGTTCACAAGTCCTGCCTAAATATTTAATCAAAAGCAGGTTAGGAGGTTATGAATTGACGTATTTTGGAACGGTTTAATACGTCTTACTAAGTTGGCCACTCGTACGAACCTCACTGTGGCTTTCCACATATGCCTTGCAGATTTAATTCATTACAACTCATTAACATTTTAAATCATTTTTCGGAAATTTATCCTGAATTCCCATTTAGATATAATCGACAATATGCCCTTTAAATTTTTCCTTTCTTTACATCCCAAAATAGAATCTCACATCAGATGAATGAAATCACTGGCCGCCTTAAGCCTCTTCGGGGGGGGTGCATGTCTCAACAGGTGGAGGTTCACTCTTTCTCTGTGACTCTTCAGTTTCATTGCCGCATCTTTAGCCATTTTCATTTTTTTTCTTTCTCATATTCTTTTAGTTTCTTGTTTATCTTCAGTGTCACTTCTTTCTCTGATTTTTAATCATTTCTTTTTATATTCTCTTTTTTTTGGCTTGATTTTGCCATTTTCGACTTTTACATCATTTCCTCCTTTTTAATCAGCCAACCTTTCTAAAGTTTCATCTCTGATATCTTTTTTTTTCATTATCATTTTCATATTTTCAGTCTTCATATTATTCTTCACGCCCGTTTATGTTATCATCATTATTATTATCATTAACTTCTTCTTCTTCCTCTTCTTCTTCTTCTTCTTCTTCTTCTTCTTCTTCTTCTTCATTCACGCGTCTTTCTAGTTTTAAAAATATTTTCCTTCCTCATATTTTTGTTTTTCATTTTTTATTTTTTGTCTTTTTTCTTCTTTTCTTCTTTTTTTTCATCATCATCATCATCATCATCATCATCATCATCATCATCATCATCATCATCATCATCATCATCATCATCTTTTTCTTCTTTAACATTTCTCTCTCTCTTTGTTGCTTCTTTTTATTCGTCCTCTCATCTTTTTTTTTTTTTAGCTTCTCTTCTTTCCTTTTCAACCCTTATGCGTCCTTCTTCCTTTTATTTAACTCTTCTTTCTTCCTCTTTCGTGCTCGGCTTCTTTTTTTGTCATCTTCTTCTTCTTCTTCTTCTCCTCCCCCCCCATCCCGCGTCGCTGTTTTTCTTTGTGATATTCTTGCCTCCATTGTTGATTCCCCGCCAAAATAGAAATTGTCATAAGATCGAACTGGATTGGATGACGGCGGAAGAAAATATCGGTAGAAGCAGCCGACAAAGAAGAAGATAGCCCAGAGACAAGATAGTGGGGTTAATAAAATGATACAAGGTAATGCAGTCGTAGAAAAAAATATAAAATAACAGCGCATTGCAGCATATTCATATTGTCACAGTCCCAATAAAAGGCTGGGGAAATAAAAGGATTCATATATACGTAATGAAATATGCCAGTTTTCTAAAAGGAATTTTTTTTTCTTTTTTGTTGGGAACGTTCTGATTGAATCACTGACTGGCTGGTTGGCAGGAATAACCGACAGCGTCAAGCAAAATCCTGTCATTTAGGAAAAAAATGTTAATGTCCGGGTCAATGCGTGTTACAGCTCGTATTAAGTAATAGAATATCTATATATTTAACAATTCTAGCATTACATTAACAAAAGAAATTATTTCATTCGTTTTGACGAATTTTCAAATTTTTATATTTATCATTTCAACATATTTATACATTTATTTTGGTTATTTTTTTCTTGTTTTCCACTTGATAATTATAATTTTTGTCTTTTCTCTCTTCATTTACCTATATTTCTTGTTTCCTTTGTCTATTTTGTCTTCCTGTTCTCCCACCATCTTTTTTTTGTTTTTATACTTTTCTCCCATTATTCGTATGTTGCCTTTTTCTTTCTTTTTTTTTTTTTAATTTCCTTTTCTTCATTTACTTCCTATTTTCCTTTCCATTTTTGTTCAAATCTTGCACAGCTTTCCTACATTTTTCTTCTTTTCTCGTCTGCTTTTTAATTTTATTTTGGTTTTTATTATTTACACTATTCTTTATTCTTCCATTTCTTTTTCTTATTTCCTTTTTTTACTTCTAAATTTTCTTATTACTTTTTTGTTCATTTTGGATTATCCTTTTTTAATTCGTTTTATTTTATTTTATTTTTCTTTTTATCTTCATTCAAATATGAATGACCTTTTTTTCACTTTTCTTCTAACTTGTCATTTTAGTTTTCCTTCTTTTTTTTTCCTTCTTGCTTTTCAACTTCGTCATCCTCTGCTTTTTATTCTTAATTTTCTTTACTTTTATTATTTACATTATTCGGACTTATCCTCATCTTCACTGGCATATTCACAACGTTTCGGCCATTGTACGCTCAGGCCTTCTTCAGGTGATTGGAATTACGAATCGAAATCTTTATTTCGTCCACCGATAATACCTCATCTCAGAGATATAGACAGATATTAATATTTTCCAGTTTTTTTCACTTCTTTTTTCATCCTTTGACATTTTCTTTACTTGTTTTTATATTCGTTTACCCTTTCTTTTTTATTCGTTTTTCATTCTTGCTTTATTCAGTTTCCATTCATTTCTCAACCTTTTTTCATTACACTCTTCTTTCCTCGCTTTATTTTCTATCTTTAGCTGTTTTTTTCTTTATATTCTTCTTTGCCACTCCCTTTATTTTCTCTCTTTTTCAAAACCGTGATTAGATTTTGCCTTCCTTCCTTCCAACTTTATTTTCTCTATCATTTTTCTTTTTGCAGCTTTCTTTCTTTCTTTCTTTCTTTTTTTCTTTCTTTCTTTCTTTCTTTCTTTCCACTTTATTTTCTCTATCATTTTTATCTTTTTGCGTCTTTCTTTCTTTCTTTCTTTCTTTCTTTCTTTCTTTCCACTTTATTTTCTCTATCATTTTCTCTTTTTGCGTCTTTCTTTCTTTCTTTCTTTCTTTCTTTCTTTATTTCTTTCTTTCTTTCTTTCTTTCTTTCTTTCTTTCTTTCTTTCTTTCCACTTGATTTTCTCTATCATTATTTTCTTTTTGCGCCTTTCTTTCTTTCTTTCTTTCTTTCTTTCTTTCTTTCTTTCTTTCTTTCTTTCTTTCTTTCCACTTGATTTTCTCTATCATTTTTTCTTTTTGCGTCTTTCTTTCTTTCTTTCTTTCTTTCTTTCTTTCTTTCTTTCTTTCTTTCTTTCTTTCCACTTGATTTTCTCTATCATTTTTTCTTTTTGCGTCTTTCTTTCTTTCTTTCTTTCTTTCTTTCTTTGTCGCCTCCTTTTACAGGAAATGTTTTCATTTTTTCCTTCATTTACTAAGTTTATTACCATCGGTTTTCTGTTCTTTTTTCCTAACCTTTTTCATCTTCATATTTTTCCTCGTTTTTCTTTCACCGTTATTCCTCTTTCCTTTTATTTCCTTCTGCACATCCGGTTCATTATGTTCTATAATTTATTTCATATCTATCTTTACAATTTCTCCGCCATTTCTGCATGTCTTCGCCTGTATTATGAATATCACTCAAATAAGATAAACTTGCCTTTCTTCATTTGTTTTTTTTTTCTGATGTGCGCTCGAAGCGTTAGAACAGATGCGAAGAGAATTCCTGGTAACAGAAGAAAAATGCTGATAACGTTCTGCAGTTATTTAATCTCTTTCAGCACGATTCCAAAGATCCACACATTTTCCGTAGACACAAATAACTTATATCGGGAACACATAGGCACTAACATATTCAAAAATGTGTTCAATTATCAAATAGTCATATACACATTGATACAGACTACTTTATCTGTATATAGAAATTGATGTATGTTATTCAGTAAGTGTTAGAAGATACGAGAATGATTGCGTTTTAACGTTCGGAAGAAAGTTTTGTGGTTATGGCTTATATCTAGTTTTGTCATTTTTAGTCATCCATCTGTCCGATGTGACTTTTGTGAATTTCAGAGGGTGTTCGTCAGATAATATATAATGAGAGAGAAAGAGACGGAGTTGATAATGTTACTTGCATTATTTACATCATTCGAACTGTTATCCTCATTATCATACTCACAACGCTTCGGCCGTTTTCAAGTTATTAAAATTTCGAACTGTACCCTTTATTTCGTCCACCGGGGTAGATTGTTTGAGTTCCATGTGCCATGCTTCTTTACATCAACAAGTTTTGGCCAGGTATTGAAATCACAATTCTTTGCGCTTGGTCACTGGATCTTATTATCCACTGAGCCATGTGTCCTTGAGGATATCTCTGTATGGATTTTTGGGACTTATAAACCTGATGTCTCAGCAACCTTTTTTACCAGTTCTCATATTGCAATTTTTTGAATAATGTAAATAATGTAAGTAATCATAATACATCATCTCATAGATATAGACGGATAAATAAAGTTATGGTCAAATAACCGGAAATACAACTGCTTTCATACACTATGAGAAGTATTCTTCATTGTTGTCAACTACAAAGTGATGCAATGCAGACGACAGCAACGAAATTGATACTGAGGCTGAAAGAACTTGCTGGGACGTGTTATGTGACGTGGAGTTATTGGTTTGCTGAGAAAAAAATTTAAAAAAGCAATTTAGACTTTTATCTTAATAAAAATAGATAATAGAGATTCCTTCAATGCTTACACACTGGAACGAAAAGGAAACATGAAAGAAATCAAATGATCGACTGACCCCTGCGTAGTGCTGAGTTATACAACAGATGGAAAGGAAGGATATTATCAGATGCTACCTACTTTATATTCATATGGGGTGTCTTTTCTTTCTTTCTTTCTTTCTTTCTTTCTTTCTTTCTTTCTTTCTTTTTCTTTCTTTCTTTTGCTTACTGCTAATTGATATTTCTTTGTCTTTCTAAAAAAACTAAACTTAATACTATCAATATTTCTCAACGACATAGATCAGAACTTTTGTGTAACTGATACATCTTTCGATCTGTTTGGGATCAAAATTTCCACGTAAAGCTCAATATTGGTAGTTGAACTGAGCAAAACTCCTCCTCTCTTTCTCATATCGTCCTTTATCGGTAGCTTGGTTTGGTTCGTTTTACGGCATATCAACCACAATGGATTATTTAATGCCGACAAGATTTATAGGATAGGTTCGTCTAAATAGATTATATATTAATATTATATCTTTAAAAAAAATGTATTGATGGTAATAATTTTCTTTTTCAAAAATGTATTGTTCGTAATATTTTTTCGAAAATATAGCGCTGGTAATATCTTTTTCTTCAAAAATTCATTGCTGGTAATAATTTTTTTACAAAAATGTATTGCTGGTATTAAAACCTATTTTAACACTTTTTTTTGGGGGGGTAACTATTTGCCCATAACTGGGACCCTAACAGGTGCTACCACCTCGGGTCAGGGTGAATCTGGGAACACTAGGTAGTTCTACGCTTCTCAAAACCTCCTGATCAGCGGCCTTGTTGTTGGATGTAGCTTATCGTCTTACCCAGGACGATTATCAATATCAAAATGACGCGGAACGCATGATGGATGCAAAATAATGGCATACAGCCGGTTAATATTAAGGAAAAAAACAACGTACAAAAAAAAAAAAGAAAACAAAACAAACAAAAACAAAACAAAAAAACAACGACACCTTTGAGACCTTGTTCAACTCAGAGGCCATTCTACTTCTCCAAACACTCCACACAGTCCTCTTTCGAGATCGCCATTTGCTACCTGAATTTTACTCTCGTCTATGGTTTGAAATGTATCCCCTTTGAGCAGCGGTTTTAGCTTTGGAAACGAGCAGCGAGCAAAATTTAGACTGCAAGGGTTAGACTTGATTAATATGATGTTTTGTCAAAGAACCTTGAAAGAGAATGCGACGGTCACACATTACATTAGCTCACTCAACAGCGCCTCCATGGGAGAGTATTTTTGCACATGCGCAGTAAAGTCCTTTCTGTTTAGTTATATTAAAGCTGAGCTTCGCGTTAGGCGAACAGTTTTTGCTTATCAGATTTTTATTTAATAATAACAATACTGAATAACACATATCTATTTAGATCGACTTGTAAGCATAGATACAAACGAAACACCCTGCAGAAGTCAATGAACTGATATATGCCGTAAGGAAGAACTATTTTGAGCAAAGCGGAACATAGGGCAACATTAGTAAAAAAAAAAAAAACTTACATAATAAGCGAGGATCAACAGAAACAGTAAACGCGGGAAAATACATATGAAGGAGGAAAATAAATAATATAAAAAAAAAATAACGTCTCGAGAATAGTTTCGTTAAAAATTGGAAGAAATAACAAAAAAAAAAAAAAGAAAAAGAACGAAAGCAAGAAAGAAGTGGGTAGAATGACAGGAAAAAGTAAAAATTAAAGAAAATACGACGAATAAAGAAAAGAAAAATCTGAAAGTGTAATACCAGAAAGAAAAAGGAAAATAGAAAAAGTTAGGAAAATATAAAAAAAAAGGGATGAAGAAATAAAGCAAAAAAAGGAGGAATAAATTAAAGGATAAACATAGACAACAAATAAAAAACGAAAGAAAATATAATAGATGACTTAAAAAAAGGCAATGAAAAAGAAATACAACAATAAAGAAAATAAGAAAACAAGGATGTATAAATAAAAGTAAATGAAAAAGAAAAAAAGGAAATGGGGAAAGAAATAATCCCGGATGGATGTGTAGAGTTAAAAATCGTGAACATTTGCAATACATCGTTGATTCACAAATATATAAGTTGAAAATCATCGAAATTATGTTTATATTTCAATTTACAGTAGTATTACATATGAAATAACGATTCTTTTAATGGTTGACAAGGTTAAAAGCTGCGAAACTTTTATGTTTGTGCGGGGACCAATATTTTAGACATGAAGTAGTTACAAATGTATTTGTCTTTTACGCTTTTTGTTGACTCTCTGTATATATATATATATATATATATATATATATATATATATATATATATATATATATGATATAATGGAATATGCGTATACCTGTGTTCCAGAATACAGAATTTATGCATCTCAATGTTTCAGTCAGATGAAAGGCACGAGGGCGGGTGGAAGGTATTTGTCTGAAAGGGAATAAATTTTTAAAATTAAACCTCAATATTAACCTTATGAGATTAATTTGGGTTATATGAAATATTAATTTAAAATTAAAAGAGTAATAAAAAGGTGTTTTAGAATAACTTTATATATATATATATATATATATATATATATATATATATATATATATATATATATTTTATATAGTTTATAAAAAACTAGGTAATCCGTATGGGTAAACCTAAGGAGGATAAAATTCAGAGAGCTCAATGTAAATCCAGAGCAAATAATTTAAATACAAACATACCACTTTAAGGTTCCATGTAATAAATTATTTCACCACAGCCCTTTTAAGGACTGCGGATCATCAGACTTTACTTCCAAACAAAAAAATGAAAATGTGTAAATTTCTTTTCATTTTTGTTTGGAAGTAAAGTCTGATGATCCGCAGTCCTTTTAAAAGGACTTGGTGAAATAATTTATTACATGGAACCTAAAGTGGTCGGTTTTATTAAAATATATATATATATATATATATATATATATATATATATATATATATATATATATATATATTTTTTTGTCGGTGTGTAACACCTTTAACAGATCATATATATTGTAAATAATATGTATAATGTTTTGGAACAAATTTCGTTTGAGGGGAGTTTGAAGACTTTGTTTCGCTTCACACGTGATTGAAATTTACGACATATATATATATATATATATATATATATATATATATATATATATATATATATATATATATATATATATATATATATATATATATATACTACGATGTTCACCCTGTAAAAGGCCCGGGGATCACTCGAGGTAGAGGATTACAGGCTTAGAGGCACAGTTTATACGCATATGTAGGGAAGATAACGATTAACCATAGACTTAAACTGGTTAAGATTAGATCAGGTTAAGATCCTCGTGGGAGTCGGTTCCACAAAGCAACTTCCTTTTATGGTGTGTAACACCTTTAACAGATCAAAGATATTGTAAATAATTATATATAATGGTTTGGAACAAATTCCGTTTGAGAGGGGATACTTGAAGACTTGTATTCAACTCAAACTTGACTGAAACTGATGACATGTATATATATATATATATGTATATATATATATATATATATATATATATATATATATATATATATATATATATATATATATATTGTGAAATGTGATATTATAACGCATCTTTCTACACGATTCTTTTGTGGATTGTGAAATTTAAATGTTTTTTACGCTAAAAGTGAAGATGGAGGGAAATGCGATGCATTTTCGTCATTTGATTCTATTTTATTTCCAAACAGGAAAACAGGAAAATATGCTATAGAAGCAACAAAAATGATAAGTGCCTTTTAGCTAGATATTGCCATAGATGAGAGAACTGTTCGTAATTGGCTCGCTGGGTTAATAAGTGGAAATTTTTCAACTTAAATATAGAGAACGTTCCGGTACCCCTGCAGGTGACCAAATTCAAACGCAGAATAATCCAAGTCACACCACCCGGGACAACGTAGAAATCCGCCGCATATCTTATGATAAGCATTGTAAGTGAGTTGAAAACAGATGTATTCGTGAATCTGTACGATTTTTGGTTCCTCAAGATTTAACTGACAAAATGAATGAACTGCATCTGCAATTCTTTGCTCAAAAGCAACAAAACGCGCCATAAGAACGTAGATATATCTCATAAGAACGTAGTAATACGTCCGTCAGCATCGCTGTCTCTGAAGATCATTGATATTCCGTGCTCGGGAGTCAGTCAAATGTGGCTGTAATGTTAAATGTATGAGAGGTAGACATGGCTATATAAAGTATTTGAAAACTCTTCTATACGGAAATCATATTTGACAAAAAAAAAAAAAAAATGGAGCGTATTTTTTGCCTGCGATTTTTTGCTCAGACGTAACAAAAAAAAATGACCCATTTCTTTTAAAAGATCGATTATAGATGATGAAAAAATGGATTGTTTTCGACAAAAGTTTCCTGGGGAAAACGAAATGAGACACTATTAATCATTCCAAACGCCGTTGTGTATCAGAATAAAAGTTGATGCTGTGTATCTGCTAGGATTGGAAGGACAATGTGAATTAGGTGCTCCTTCCGCAAAATCAAGCGTTAAATCCCGACAGTACTGTTCACATTAAAAACAACAATCAAGGAAAGACGTCCGCCATTGGCCAGTTGGGAAATTTTCGTCTTAAATAAATATATTCTGAAAAAAAATCTACATATAATGGTTAATAACTATTTTATCGTAATAACACTGATCTGGATAATAAATTCTGTTATAATGCATAGTATTTTTGTATTATCTACTATTATTTCAATACTAATATTCATATATTCATTTCATGCAATGTGTCGATCAGAGTCCCATTAATTATATTTTTTAATGTTTCTTTTTCATCTTGATCATAGTTAGGATACATTTGGATACAACAGAATAAATTAATGATGTATTTCTTTTTTTCTATCTGGATTATTTGTACCAATTTTATTTCTACATCAACAACATTGTTTGGATAAATCATCCTGTTCGTACACCTTTCCAGTCTTTTGAACAGGATTATCTTTCTTGTTTCGTGTTTAGGATTGGGTTTCCGGTTCCTTCTAAAGTCTTTCTCATTCTCTTTCATTCCCAATAGCCCCCTTACGTCTTAGTGGCGTTATCGCCTTGCACAGAGTGAATTGATTAAAAAATATGAATAAATAAATATTACTTCTAAAATAATAATAAATTACTTTAGCTGGTTTGATCATTTAAATTTAAATGTATAAAAACATTAACCAGACATTCTACACGCGATCACGTCTATTCAATAAAATTCAAAATATAATGTCTTTAAAAATGAAATTTTTAAAACCTTTTCTAACATTAACATTAATTTTAATGAAGAGCTATCGTCGAACGTATTTGAAGAAAAGCATTATGAATACTGGACAGACATTTCATAAATTTGAATTTGATAAGCTTGAAAAAATAAAATTTTGAAACAACTTGTCAGTCGATTTCAATAAAACATGTTTGAATGAATTCTTTCTGCGCACGCAAGCGTGTTTGTGTGTGTGTGTATGTGTGTGTATATTTATGTGTGTATGTATATTTATGTGTGTATGTATGTTTTTATGTGTGAGTGCGTGCGTTTGAGAGTAAATTTAAGATGAGAATCTGACAGGATGATAAAGATAAAAGGAAATTTGACAACTTCTATTTTGACATATTTTGGAGATAAATGAACTGTCATATATATATATATATATATATATATATATATATATATATATATATATATATATATATATATATATATATATATATATATATATATATATATATATATATATATATATACACGCAAAAATATATATATATTATAAACAAAGAATTTACTTAAATATTTGTATCTATAAAACATATATATATATATATGTATGTATGTATGTATAGACACACAGACACACACACACATATATATATATATATATAAAACAAAGAATTTACTTAAATATTTGTATCTATAAAAGAACACACACACACACATATATATATATATATATATGTTCTTTTTTATAGATACAAATATTTAAGTAAATTTTTGTTTATAATAAACAGTATTAATAACATTTACCTGACTGAATGTTCGAGAAATTTTCATATATATATATATATATATATATATATATATATATATATATATATATGTTTCATTAAAGACGACAGACAACGTACTGCGATTAAGCATTTTAATTGATTTTTCTTGTGTTCGAACAAGTGTTTTCTTTTCTGGACACAGTGTGTAGAACCTGTCCAAATAATAATATTAACTACGAACTCGGCCACAATGTGCTAACAGTTTTCGGAAAATAAAACATCTCTATAACTATAGAAACATGCACACAACCCATACACCCGGTTGAAAAGCAAAAATAAAATCATCCTTGATAATGGCTAAAGGTATAGCCGAAAGCGCTCGAAATTACAGAACATTTGGACAATTTCTTCACACTCTGTGTCCAGAAAAGAAAACAATTTTTCGAACACATGGAAAATGAAATAAAAAGCTTAATTGCAGTACCTTATCTGTCGTCATGCATGTATAAATGAGGGATTGCTGCTTAAATATATATATATATATATATATATATATATATATATATATATATATATATATATATATATATTGATATGGTTAAGCATATCAACTTGCAGGGACTTCTTTCAGACAAGCAATATGGCATTCGGTTCGCTAGGCCAACCGCCAGTGTGTTTACGGCCATTCCTGAAAGAGTCTATCAAGTTTAAGTTAAGAATGGCTAAGCTTTGGCTGTTGCTTTAGGCATCTCGAAGGCGTTTGAAAGTATCTTGTATGCTGGTCTTCTTTACAATTTGAAGGCTTAAAGTGTTTCTAGACGAATGTTTTATTTGATTCAGTTATTCTTTTAAAATCGCGTAATGAATGTTGTCTTGAACGGACACAATTCTAGATACATTTTTTAATAATGCCGATGTTCGCCAGGGCTATATTTCGTTATTTTCATCAATGACCTTCCTGATGTCATTAGTTCCTAACTCTATGCTGATGACATAATTATATACTCCTGTTTTAATAAGAAGTCTGGTAGGTTCAAATTGATAGCTAACCTAAAAAAATGACCTTCAATCTGTTGTTAACTGGTGCAAGAAATGGCTTGCTAATTTTAATGCCTCATCTCAGTAAACTCTTTTGCTTTTCATCAGTATAGCTAATGCTAACCTCTAGGAGAACAACTCATTGCATCTTATGGGTGTAACATTTTCCACTGACATGAAATGGAACGATTATATCGAATCAATTCTTGGATCTGATGCTAGGAAAGTTAGTCCAATATGTAGTGCTAAACAATTTTTCTCGTCAGAATCAATCTTGCTTTTCATTCACTCGTGAATCGAGTATTTCTGATGCATCACTTTCCCACCGCCGTAACGTGTATTTTCTATAAATATTTTCATGGTACTTGCTTTTATGAGCATTATGGAGTTGTGATTGATAATACCTTAAATCTGCTGGACTAACACGATTATCCTTGTGACGTATAACTACTTATAATGTTTCTTCATCTTGGCCACTGACGACAAATTAGGCACGTTGGACACAGGCTGAACTTGAAACAGAAGAATCTGTCAACTTTCAAGAATCTGTCTCTTTCCGAGTTGATGGCTTTAGCAACCCGTGACGCGAGTATGGAGTACCTTTTTCATTTGGCCATGTTTGAAGCCAATGGTGATTTTATTGAAGAAATTTACGCTTTACTATTTCAAGATATTTTTTGTGTCATTTTGGTAAATATATATGTTAAAATGAAAAATCGGTGTTATTTTAATTTTTGCGCCATTTAGACGACAATTCCTCACAGCCTACATGGGTGTGGATGTTACATCTCCAATAGGACAATAAAACCGAGTAAAATAATGCAAAATTCTAAAATACTACCTTTTATCTGAAATTCCGAGGTTGATACTATCATCAAAAATTCTCTTCCTCTTGTGATTTTCTTTGTCGATGTTTTTATTTTCTTTTCGTCGTAATAACTTTGTGTTTTGTAACCCTCAGATCGATGAATAAAAAAATAATATTTTGCTTTTTGTGGGGTATTTCGAGCAGGAAATAAATCTTATGAAAGAGTTGCACAATTTTGTTTCGTTTCGTGAGTACGAAGCGATGATCGCAACATATAACGATAACAATAACGGATTTGAATAAATGTAAAAAGATGGGAAAATTCGTGGGGTGATGGAAGAAAACATTTAGTGATAAAAAGCATGAATTCAATGATGATAAATCTTGGCAATATCCGCATCGATTCTGTATTCTTTAAAACATTGAAAAGCATTTTTTTTTGGTAAAAGATTTGAAAATAATATCAAGCATGCTGTGTTCGTTCTGTATGGGATTGTCTAGTTAAATTCCTTTTTCTCTTCTTATCTATCTATCTATCTATCTATCTATCTATCTATCTATCTATCTATCTATCTCAGTCTCTTCATTATCTATCTATCTATCTATCTATCTATCTATCTATCTATCTATCTATCTATCTATCTATCTATCTCAGTCTCTTCATTATCTATCTATCTATCTATCTATCTATCTATCTATCTATCTATCTATCTATCTAAGTTATTACAGCCGGTTCGTAGTATTCATCTATGTTCCTTCCTTGCCTTTCCTTTTAACATTTTCTTGCACGCTAACAATGATGAAAAAATATTCTATTTCTCAACAATAACAAAGATTTTTTGTCACCTTTGAAAATGGAAAAATAAGTTTCAGAAAAGGTATTGGTGTCAGAATGAAGACACCGAAGAACAGAAATAAATGGATGGGTACGTCTTTTTCACCTTTGCTACGCACACCTCACGTCCAACGCACTTCTAAATTCATCGATATTTGAACCGTGGTGAAATCATCTTCGCTTGATGTTTATTAAGACTTTGGTATCTTCGTGTTTTGCTATCTTTTTGGGCCATTGATTTTCTCATCATCGATCATAGGTAATTCGATTACTAAGCTGGTCTATAATACCTCCAAACGTTTATCATTTAAATGCAAAATAAATAGATAAAAGAAATAAATGAAAAAATATTTGATATGAAGTTAATAAAGGTAGTATTTAGCAATAGTGCTATATTTCATTAGCGATAGATGTTATGGCACGCACAAAGACAAGTAGTATTCTATAATAATAATAATAATAATAATAATAACAACAACAACAACAACAACAACAATAATAATAATAATTATTATTATTATTATTATATACGCGTGGCCTAGTGGTTAGAACGCTCGCTTTCTGATCTTGAGACCCGTATCTCACCAGTGTTGATCTGTTATCGTGTGGGGCATTTGGCAAGTGTATCGCAACATACAAAGTGCTTGAAAAACGGTTGGGCAACCGTCGGTGGACGCCGTTGTGCAAGTTATCGTGACTGAGGGTGTGAGCGTGCTGGCCTTCTTCAGACTATCGATTAGGAAACTGTAACTAAGGTCTGTTTAGCATAGTTGCAGTATAAACCACAGGTGGGTGTTGAACAAACACAAATGTGCCTGAGTAGCCACTGTATACTATTATTATTATTATTGCATCAGGGCAAACTATATCACGGCGTAGATTGATAAACCCAGAAAAACTGTAAATGTATATCATTTAAATGATAAACTTTTCGCGGTATTCTAGATCTACGTTGCACAAGTAAAGGCCTATCACTTGAATGAAAGCAGAACCTCCTCTTATTGAATACTGCAGAGTAGCATTTTATTTTCCTGATGACCCTCTTGCGATACGACTGGTACACAATGGTGTTGCAGCATAAGTACACGTGTAGGGTTAGTGCCAATAGTCGTGCTGAGAGTAAATGATTCCTAATGATTAGTGTTGGCACTCCTGAGATTACATTTGCTATGAGCTTTGCTGTTTATGCCATACGATCTGTTACTGGTAATTTTATAATCATTCGATCTTGGCGGGGGTCTGTACTAATGTAGCCGTCCATAAATGGGCTTAGGAACATTCATTTGACCATTGTCATCGTGACTGAAGCCCTATTGATGCGACATCTTCAGTATATGCAGAAATTCTCTAAAATTATCATTCATCATGGTTTTAATACAGTGACTAATACAGGGTGCGGCTGGTATCTGAGGACAGATTTTATGGATTAATAAAAAAAAAACTTGCGGAACAAATGAATACAATTATATTTGATTACAAGCAAGTAAAATGAGATTTAGCTAACTATTATTTAATTTTATTCAATAAAACCACAACTAGCATCAATAACTGCCTCTACACCAGGTCGAAATCGGCTGCAAGTTCTGATTAATTGGTCCTTATTTATATCAAACATTACTCGAACTATTGCAGCTTTAAGGGAGTCTTTGGTATTATGAGGCTGCTTATTAACCTCCTTCTCAACAACGCTCCACACATAATAGTCTACTGGATTGAGGTCTGGAGAGTTAGGAAGCCAAATGTTGGGTGTGATGTGGTCGTACAAATGGTCAGCCATCCATTCTTGTGTTCGTAGAGCCTTGTGGGATGAAGCCGAGTCTTGCTGGAATATGTAAAGCCTTGCCGTTGCATATGTTGTCAATCCAGGGCTTGACAACTGTTTCTAGAACCTCGATGTAAGCAGCAGCATTTATTCTAAGACCTTGTGGAAAAAAGTGTGTTTTTTTCAGACACATGCAGCTTTTTGGCAACTGACCTCATTGATTGACCTCGGTTTTCATCAATTGTCTGCTTGACTTCCTGAATAAATTCGGATGTTCTCACTTTATCAGAACGTGCAGAATGTCTTTTACGTTTTGATACAGACATTGGGGAACAGTCAGCGTCTTCTAACTCTTTTCGTATCTTGTGGACAAACAATCTTGCAACTCTGAGGAAACGTGCAATATCCAAATCGCTATGATCAGCCTTTAATGCCACAATCAGCATGCCTTTTCATTTCATTTGTTTTCATAGGGTTTGCCATTCTTGATTTCTAAAAAATGAAAGCATTAGAAGTTAGTGGGAAGCAGTATTAATCTTAAATCTGTATGTTCTCAAATACCAGCCGCACCCTGTATATTCATCAGCCCTCCTGTGTCGTTTGAATTTATGAGATGAAATATGTTTTTGTATATTTTGTCAATTTTGTAATTTATAACAGGTTTCTTCTAATATATTCCTCAATCTTCTATTGTCTGAAGTTTTTCGAATTAGTGTTTTTATATTCGTTTCAGTTGTCACTTAAGAGCATCTGATTCATACAGGCTC
>CAHIKZ030001591.1:300000-355000 GCA_903632075.3 Acanthosepion pharaonis
GATTTTATAGCGATTATGTAACATGATCCCTCCTTCTGATGAAATATTCCGATGTTATGGTAGCAGACAATCTTAAGTAACGCCAACAAGTGAATATCACATTAGTAAATTTTGGAGGAGAAACTATCCAAAGTAAGTTAATACGTAACAAGAGAAATAAAAAGCAATCCGGCTGTTAATACATTGCTTTTGATTTCTCTTGTTTCGTATTAACTGACTTTGGATAGTTTTATTTTAAGCATTAAATAATCAGATAAATCTTAAATGTCGCCACAAAGTTAAATATATAGATAAAAATTCTGGATACAAAAAATACAGCCAATGCAATCCCACAATTATATAATGATATGTCCCGGAAAGGGATATATTTGTTCGAAGTAGCAAAGTGGTTGTTCACTACTGTAACCGGGTAGGACAATCTAGCAGGTAACCATAATGGACTGGTCCTCGTCGTAGTGGTAGGCAATAGGCGTAGTCAATAGGCGTCCACATGTCTGTATTTATGGCTGACACCAGCCAATCATATTACTGTGAGGGGGAAACCCAGGTGTATGCATATTCATTACATCATATAAATACTGCTATCATATTTTGATGGTACGAATAAACTAGTAATTATATATATATGTAATAATTATATATATTTTTTAAGGTAGGCTATATTGATGGGTAAAAGTGCTCCGTGTCCTGGATAGGGTGTGCGTAAATATAAGAGTCGGCACTGAGGTTAACACCGAGTGGCAATAGTCTGTTTCATGCTTGAACGCAATCTTCAGGCCATGTGGTTTGATTATTTATTTATGCTAGTCATTGAGCTATTATGGGTAGCAAGATCAGTTTTTTCCGGGTTATTTTGTATTATTCTAACGGCTATTGGATAGACAGGAAGGGTAATTTTTAATTATTCTAATAGCTACTGAATAGAAATAATTATAGGCTACAATACGATTATTTTATAACTATTGTATAAAGTATTTGTTAACTTTTAACGCATTATTTATTATTAACTGCTTTTGTGTATTTTGTATTTATTCATTAATCATTACAGATTGTTATTATTAAATTTACTTAGTTGTGGTTACGTATGCATTGCTACATTTTGGTAATTAGTTTATTATTTATTCATTTTTGAGGGTGTGTGGTTATCTTAGTTGATTATTTTATTTAAGGTATTGGTCTTGTTAAAGTTTTAAGTATATTAATTTATCTGCCTTATATATAATGCATATATTTGCATTTTTCTTGGTGATTTTTAAGTAACGCAGTAAAAATTTGTTTTCATCTCGACATTTTGCAATAAGTTCTGAGCTTTTGTTAAGTAGTTTGTGTTTGAGAAGGTGATTATAGCTAATTTCTCCTCAAGAGTTTACAGTTTTGGGAGTTAATGTTATTTTCCTTATTTTTCATCATATTTTTGGTGTATTTTGCTTTTATTTTTAAATTTCCCATATACCTTTAGAAATAGTCGTGTTTGCGTATTTACTATTGATAAAAATATATTTTTAGCGTAATTTGACAAAAAAAAAAGACGAGATAAGATGTGATAAGACGTGATAAGACGAGATAAGACGTGATAAGGATAAATGAAAGAGTTTTTATTTCCTGTGAAAGAGTTTCGATCGTTTGATTGTGCTGGTAATAGTCTTGGAAAACTGAAAGTTCGTTCGGGTTATAACAAGGTAGTAGTCGAGCTAGTCAGTAAGTAGTTCACTACCGACTGTTCGGTTGTACTCTCTTCCTACGGACGGGAGGAACCCGAAGGAGGCTACGCCGAAGGACGGAGGCTACGCCGAAGGACGGAGTCTCCTTCGGGGAGGTAAAACCGGCCCTGAACCCGTTTATACGTGTTCAATGGGCTATTTTTTGGCCGAGCCTAATGGCTCGGAAAGCCCACGTTAAAAAGGCCTTGTGCTACATGACACCCTCGTGGGGGGGGGGTGACTGAATATCGTCACGTGAAGAAAATGTTTATGCCTGTGTAGTCGAGTGTTAATAAGTTCTGGTGCTGGTTTCATCGTTTGCCGAAGCCAACACTGTTGGTAGAAGCACTTTGGTGTGAAAAAACAAAAAAACAAAACAAAAAAAAACTTTCCTGCAGTAGGAGGTCTGTCGCTACAGCCAGTTTGGTCTGATCTACCTTTGTGGGTGAAATGAGTGTTGGCTTTATAGTATGTCAAAGACTCAGAAACATTTTCTACGAAAATCGCATGCGCTTTATCTGATGTTTTATGACCCTGATATATTTGGGCGGTATTTCTGAAGAAGGAGCGTGGAACCGGACGAATAAAATTATGGTCCGTTTTTATCATATGAGCTGTGGGTGCCGAAGTGAGCACTTCCGTCTGAGTTCCGATAGGGTACGACAGTCATTCGAATAATAAAAATAACAATTCCCGCTTATTATGATTAGAGAGAGAGAGAGAGAGAGAGAGAGAGAGAGAGAGAGAGAGAGAGAGAGAGAAGATAATAAAGAAAATAAACGGAAAACACAATAGACAAAATGAGAGACAGAGAACGATAGAGAGTGATTTGAAGAAGTGAAGAATTGTCCTCTTAACTTACCTCGTACCATTAATGAATCCTAAGGAAGCATCTTACAGACACGGAAGAGCGTTGTGATGCTAATATTTTATCAAATTGGTTAACAATATACTAATTTATTTACGAATGGAAGAAATTTATTAATGTCAGAAATCTAGCAAACTTTACAACAATTTCAATTGAAGTGACAAGCGTTCTTTACTTAGAAATAATTTTTCTGTATAAAATTAGGAACTAATTAAGAATTAAACCTCTTACTCTATCACCCAGAGATTAACTTCCCTGCCGTTGGGTTCTATGTATCTAATTGTCTGACTATTCATAAATAGAACGCACTGTGATTTATTTTGATAATCACAATTTAAGTGGCGCTCGCCGTTGTGTGTGTTTATTGTCACGCGTTGGCAATCTATTCTCATTCTAATTTTGATTCGTATATTCACCTGCTAATTAACCATTCGTGCTTCTTATTCCTCAAAAATCACGACTAGGTTTATTTACTCTATTGACGGGATTCACTGAATGTGTTGCTTCAGAAAGGAATGAGAAGACAAAAAAAAAGTTTAAGAAAGAAACACCGGGTTATCTCGGCCAAAGTCTCATTATATTTGATCGATACAAGCTGTGTAATCTTCTTTGAGATACCATCATTGCTTAGTTTAAAAACAAATCAAATTGTAATGGTTTGGAAGAAGGTATGCGGCAATCTGTGTCTTAATCTGTGAAAATGAGCACAGAACTGGTGGTCTGAGTTTTCATCGACGCGAGATTGTTTATTTTCTTAACTAAAGATCGAGAAAAATATTTAGATTGACAAAAGTTTTTCTCAAATGACTCCGTTGGTATCGATTTCCTCACCCCACAAAAAAAATAACAGATTAAGTGTTATTACAATGTTGACTTTATTCCAAACATCACAGGCATTAAGATAAATACTGTTTAAAACGTCGACCAATTACGTTGGCTTATAAGAACAATATGTAATAGAGGGCAAAGTCTTCGCTGCTTCGACAACTGCTATCACCGGCCAGTAAATGTAATCATGGAGTTTTCGGGACCTATCATTTTTAATATTTACACAGCCGACCCTTAATTTTCCGAATAGTGTTATCGGTTAACGCATAAGGGATTTGACAGATTCACTCTGGTATTTATAGAAATGCATTGTTTCACGCTGGCTGTAGCACAAATAACGATGACTATCACAGACAGCATAAAAAAACATCAAGAAAGCTAGACTCGGGATAAATGCAGACTACACTCTGTGTGTTTTTATAACTGCATTCAAGATGTATAACAGAAGCTGTTTTTGTACAAATTAATAACAAATTTTTAAGAATATTGTTTGTCTAAACTTTTCGGTTGCCGTGGAGCGAAGAGCGGCAAAAATACCATTCTAGTTGACACTGATGTAGAATTAAAAATTTACAAATAGGTAATACGAAGTAGAGTTATCAAACCCACGTCCAAACAGTTTCAATTCAGACTTGTTCTAGATTAGCTACCAACCAAAGCTATTGAACAATGTATGTTCTACTATTTTACTCATAGATCGGTAAGCTGAGGAAAGATATAGATCTATACTTATTGTTATAATCTTCCTAAAACTAGCTCATCTTCTGATTAATGTTACACAAATTTCCATCACTAGCCGGATGTGAACGTTCCGAAACCCAAGACTGAACTAAAAATTCCGTCAACTGCTCATCGTCTCCGCACATAGCTTCCGTTTTACTTACACACTCAAAGAAAAATTCAATCTGGAATTTCCACCCAATAACACCCACTCCTGCCTAAAGAAAGAAAATAAAAACTGGAGTCGATCTGAGCCTAAAAAAAGGACATAAAAGCTAATCTCTATGTCTATAAACGTTAT
Source organism: Acanthosepion pharaonis (assembly GCA_903632075.3). Taxonomy (NCBI): domain Eukaryota; kingdom Metazoa; phylum Mollusca; class Cephalopoda; order Sepiida; family Sepiidae; genus Acanthosepion; species Acanthosepion pharaonis. The sequence continues at coordinate 304,418 of CAHIKZ030001591.1, forward strand.
ATTTTCGGTATAGACTCTTCCTCTATAAAATAGCAAACAATATATATATATATATATATATATATATATATATATATATATATATATATATATACACACACACACACACATATATATATATATATATATATATATATATATATATATATATATAATGATGAAAGCGTAGACTTTAGAAATCCATGGTAATAATTTATTCCGCGAAATAAATTATTATCATGGATTTCTAAAGTCTCCGCTTTGATCATTATTAAATTTACTGTTCTTACGTTTAAATCTCTTTGTATTTATATCGTCTTTGGAATTATCCTTACTAATTAACAAATAATATTACACACACAAAAACACAAATACATATAGATATAAAGATATTACACCGAAACCATGTCAGAATCGTTACACAATTGCAGTCGTTCATCTCACCAAGCGATTGTAAATTACTAGCGAGTGAACGATTTATTTAGATTTAAAAGCAAAATACAACCTCTTTTTACGAAAAAAAAAATGGTGAGTTATAAGTTTTGTGGGCTTTGCTCTGATTAACCAATCAAATATGACATACGTTAAATTTAAACTAAGTGAAGAAGCAAAAATTGAAAAATTATTTTTTTATAAATGGGTCATGACACGTAGATTGGCAGCTAACAGCAGCCAGACATAAACTAGAGTGGATGCAAATGGTTACATAAATTATGCAAACAAGACAACGCCGTTTCCCAAGAAATAAAAATGATGTAGAGAGTTAATTTAACAAAATGCTCAACAAGTTATATACTTCGTGAATTTCCTACATAAATTTTTTTATAGGTGATAAATAAATAGCTTCTAGTTTTGTATTTGCTGGCAGGGAAGTATTAATAATTCGGACCACTCTCTAAGGAAAGGTATCCAAGCAAACCTAATCACCCTCGATTATTCATATTAGTCATTTATTATATCAGGTCATCCCATAAGTTCTGTCCGAATTTTGAATAAAGAACAAATGACCAAATGTTACATTTAATTACAGATTCAATCAACAATGTATTTTCCCTGATTATCTATGACTTCATTCCATCTATTAACAAGCTTACTAATTCAATTACTGTAAAATTCTTTTGGCTTTGATTCGAAGAACTCACAAATGTCAGTTTTAACCCCTTCCTGTGTTACAAAAGCTGTTTCTTCCAAATGATTCTGTAAGCTACGAAACAAATGGTAGTCTGAAGGAGCAAGATCGGGAGAATTAGATGGATGAGGAATTTTCTTCCAACCAAGTTCTTCGATCTTTTGTGAAGTGATTCTTGCTGTGTGGGGTCGCGCATTGTCCTGATGAAACATCACCTTTTTTCGATTCACTAGAGCAGGTCTTTTTCCTCAAAGCTTGGTTCAAACGCTCTAATTGCTGTCAGTATATTTGAGCATTAATTGTTGCATTAGGTGGTAAGAATTCAAAGTGGATTATTCCTTGGCGATCCCACCAGATTGAAAGAAGAACATTTGCCCATGAAGTTCCCTTCTCGGCTGTGGCTGTGGTCCTTCCCCTTTACCAAGCCACTGTCTTCGACGCTTAACATTTCGATAAAAGATCCATTTTTGGTCGCCAGTCACAAGTCTATCCAAAAAATGTGAAAAAAAAGTTGGCGAGAATGGAGAGAAGAGCAGATGTCAACTCGGGATTTGAGGTTGTTTTCAGACAATTCATGAGGCATCCATTTTTCAAGTTTAGGAATTTTTCCAAGTTGTTGGAGATGACTATGAACAGTTGTATGGTTTGAACTGAAAACCACTGCCAATTCCTCAACTGATAAAGCAGGATTTTCTTCAAGGGCTGCTTCAAGAAGCTTTTCATCAAACTCAACTGGACATCCGGTTCGATCATAATCTTCAAGGGTGAAATCTCCACCTCTGAATTTTGCAAACCATCTTCTGCAAGTTCTTTCATTAACACATTCCTCTCCATAAACTGAGTGAATGTTTCTAGCCGCTTCGGCTGCTGTGTTTCCTTTCTTGACCTCATAAAGCATTATGTGCCTCAAATGATTCTTGGGTACTTCAATGTTAGCAGGGTTTTAATCAAACAAAATTTAATTTTATTGTTCTCTGAAATAAAATTTGATCAGTTTAAATGCATCTAAACATAAAAATAATGTTCAGCTCCATTAGACATTATAAAATACTCTTTAAATTTCGTTCATTTTAACAAAAAGTTAAAATTCGGACAGAACTTATGGGATGACCTGATAGTACAAGAACGATTTGCGAAAGTGATTGAGGATTCTATTTTTTTTCAGTCAATCTGTTATATCCCTTAGCTAAGTTAATAGAATAAACGGACCTATCAATATATATATATATATATATATATATATATATATATATATATATATATATATATATATATATATATGTCGTATTTCGATTATAAAACACGCAAATATAATTTGGAAAGAATATTTAGTAAAAAAAAATGCAAGCATTTGCGTGTATTTGTTTTGTTTTTTGTTAATATATATATATATATATATATATATATATATATATATATATATATATATATATATATATATATATATATATATATACGCTAGTGTCATCAGCGGAATAGTGTGTTAAACAGGCATGTTTGGGTGTGAGTCTAATATCTTGTCCTCCAAGACACACCAAAATTTACCTATTGGAGTATAAGATAGAGTATAAAGTATGTTTTATATAGTGGCAAATATGAAATACCTAGATAATGCAAACCCGATTTAATTATATGGGGTTACGGACTTCAGAGTTTATCACAGAGAAAGGAACATTTGTTAGGCGATAATTTAGGCATCTCTTTCATTTACTGGACAATCTTGAGATGCTTTGATATATTAAAAAGATATTCTTCTCTCCTGAAATATTTCTGCCCGTTTTATATAAAAAAAACATTTATAAATCGATTCAGCTTTGTATGCCATACCTCTTTTAGCGGAAAGATTTGGAATGTATTTGTTTTAAAGTAGAACTTGAAAAATATTGCATTATATCGTATAGCTGGCCACTGGTATTCGAGGATACCCATTTACTAGGGCGGCTCAGACGCATTTACGTTTATTCAACACCCACTGAACCCACCTGTGATTTATATTGCAACTATGCTGAGCAGACCTTAGTTACAGTTTCTTGGAAAGAGCGTGTTATCTAGCGCGATCAAAAATTTGAACAAGGCCAGTATGCTCAAGCCGTAGGCCACGTGACATCGTGCTAGTACAGCTATTGATGGGCCCCAAGGGTTCAGTCTACTCAGTTTCACTCGCAAGGGTTGGGTCTACCCTTCCAGTCCGATAACAACAGAAAGTCTCCTTCCTGACAAATCGACCATGGTGAGACTCAAACCCGGGTCCTATACGGACATTCTAACCACTCGGCTACGTCCCTGTATCGTTCATTATTAAGGGAAGCAAAATCATATGCTGTGCTGTTTTAAAGTATAAGAAAAGTGAATACGTTTCTTTGGTTGTTTGCTGATAAATGATTTAATTAACCGCTTAATAAAAATCTTAGGACAAATTTCTTTGTGACATTCTCCAGATCGATAGTCACGGAAAAGAATCTATGAAAAGTACGACCTTTATTTTATTTTTAATGGCACTTGAAGCAAGATAAATTTTGAAACAACGTAATATATAATATATATATATAATGCAATATAGAATTTTAGTTAACAATTTTCCGCAAATCCAACAATTGTGTTGTTTTGTACCGAAGGCTAATATTTGAATGTGAGACCTGTAATTGTGATAATTAGATAAAACAATGCGTCATGAGAGAATTGAGAACTACTTGCAGAAGGGCAAATTTCTTCAGACCAAATCACAACTCATGTTTGTTGTCCTCTTCCGCCTCATTTTTTTCATCGTCTCTTTTTATCGAACCCTGAAACCTTGTATAAAGCTTTCGTTGCAGAATATTGCCTTTCTTCTGTTCTTAATTTTTGACAAGATAACGTTAATGAGTATATGTAATTAGGTCCAATTCGCGAAGTAATCATATTTGCTTGATGTTTCCTGATCAAAGAACTTTCTAGAAAATCCGAGTTACATGCTAGGCTCTACACAATTAAGTTACAATAGCAGATAGTGCTTTTTTCCATAACTAAATTATTCGTGTTTGCGTGTAAAAATAAACAAATAAAACACAGAGTAATCGAAAGCGAATAAAAAAATGTGACAAATATATGGACCTCCACAGATTGGCGATACGTAAGGTTTAAAATGAAGTTTTAAAAATTAAAATCTTTCTTGAAGCTTTTATTTTAGTATTAATTTCAATCTAATAGATTAAATATAATATTTAAAATAAGTAAAACATTTTGCTCTATTCAAAACAAATTCAAATTGACTGAAAGGAGTTTTTTTTTGCTAAAATTATAATTTCAGCACCATTTTGAGGCATCGTTTAGCGAAATGTAATTCTTTTTATTAAAAAAAAACTTCCTAAAATAAAACTTTATTTAAGGAATATTAGCTGATTTAAAGTAAAATTAATCTGACTTGAAACGAATATTATTTACTTTATGTTTAAAATATCGTAGAAATGCATTTTTAACACGGAGGTAGCTGTTTATTTAAGTTGTTGACATGTTGACAGTTTGATGACAGATTGATGGCAGATGGATGTTTATCTAATGTTTGTTTTTTTCTACGAGGGCTTTTCAGTAAAAAATAATTGATGAATATAACGTGAGCGCTCTTTTTATATAATTTTTAAGTACTCAGTAATCTTAAGAATTTAAGAAAATATTCTTCGTGATCTAATATTTTATTGAATTTTAGATACTTTGGGTTAAATCTACTATCGCTATCGCTCTTATTTTCTGATAATGTCGATATGAACAACTGTATCTACAGAATTCGGCACATTTATACACATACAAAAAATAAAGATTCTTTTCAAAATATTGATGAACTGCACTAAGCTTTTTCATTTATGATTAGTAAATATAGTTTTTACTTAATAATAATATCATCTGAAAGGGTGGAATTAATGCAAAATTTTAAAAGATTTGAAACTTAATAAAGTATCCTACTTAAAATAAAAAATGAAAACAATTCTTGTAAAAATTCATTACTCATTGAAAAAATTGTTTTTCTTAAGACAATAGTGTCCTTAATATATCTTATTTATAAAAGCAATTAAAAGCTTTTCTAATTAAATAATGTCTGCAATTTGGCAACACTTACATGCGCAACTATGTACAATAACATGTGATAATGTGCAACCGATTTCGTGATGGCTACATTGCCAACGTTCCAATTTTTATGCAACTTCAAAATAATTAAGTGCCTTAAAAAATCGAGCAATGATGACAAGCCAACAATTGATCACGGATACGGAAATTGAAAAATGAGATGTACAAGCAGCCATTAGTAGTAAAGTATTATCCGAAGCCAATGAGGATCAGAATGTACGTAAAATGTCACGATGTGGCATACTGAAACATTTAGGAACGTGCAGCAAACCAAACGTTGGTTCTCATTTGAAGTCGATTCTTGCCTCATTAAGCGTGTCAACTGGACTACTAATGTACAGAACTGGATTTCAAGAAAGTGTTATTCACGGACTAGTATAGGGCGACACTAGAGTTACTGTTGTTGAAATGGGATCGTGCCTCAAGGAGAGAAACCTAAGCCTTTTTGATTGAGGTATCCGCAAGGAGGTAAGGAGGGATTCTGTTTTGAACAGTAATAATCGGTAATGAGTTGGTTGGCCTTTGGAATGTAGATGATAGTGTGAAAATGATAATTTTTGTCTATACTAAATTCCTAAAAGTCAATCATTAGACGTACCTTAAGAAGGTTTTCATGCGCAACAACTCTCCAGTTATCACCAAATAGTGCAATAAATGAATACTTAGATTAATTAGATTAAAAAATTATAGTACGACCGCTATATTGCCTGGATCCAATCCTTATAGAAAACCTTTGTTGCATTGCCAAGAAACTCTCTTCTCTTAACCCTTTGAGCCTTGCGTTCATGAACAATTATAACCTTTCTGACTAAGCTCCTGAGTCAAAATTTGCAAATAATTGGTATGAAGTGTTTCACGGTAGATAAAAAAAATAGTTACAAGTGTTTACCCACCGTTCATCCGGTGGCTGATCATTAAGTCATTTTTCTTTACCACTGTTCAACCGGTGCCTGGGCATTACGCTATTTTTCTCTACCACCGGTAAAGCGGTGGTGAGCGCTCAAATGGTTAACAGTAGACCGCTTCAAAATATTACAGAGAATAGAAATCGTAATAGTAAATTATATGACTTTTCTGCTTTGTTGTTGCATCCAGATTATGTCATTTCTTTGGAAGTAGTTGTCGCTATTTACCGGGCTTAGTTTAGTCTGGCGCATGACCATAAGTGTAGGACACTCAATGGAAGTAGAACTAAAATCATGTTCGCTACTTTATGGCGAGGTGAACTAGATTTTTGAATTATGTGTAAAATAAGAAATAAGAGAACATTCAGACTTACTGTAGCTATGGATGTACAAATAGACATAATATATACATAGACATATCATAGACCTACAAAGATTCTTGATCATGTAATTGCTAGCCTGTAGTCCCATAGTACAACAATGTACTATTGGATATACACACACACGTGTGCGCGCAGAGAAGATCTCTTCATAGATGATCCTGCCATTAATGAAAAAATAAATATCAAGGAACTTAAATCTTCTTCATACTATTCTCTTTAGAAGTGGGTGTTATGAATAATCAAGAGTGGTCTCCCCTTGTTTCGTTTCTCTTCTCTTTGAGATAGCTATTTTGTTTAGTGGGACTATAAAAGGTCACTATAAGCGAACCTTGTATTCTCAGTTGAATGAAGCTTTCTTAAAGCCTACACCTGCGTACTTTTGCCATTGCACACTGAATCGTAAATTTCAAAAGACCTTATCAAAGAACCTCGAATATTTCTCGTAATATAACGAGTGTGTATAAAGAAAAATTATGAAAAAATTAAGAATGAATGGTGGCTTGATGATGAGAAACGAGGATTCAATTTTTAAAAACTAAGTTTTAAAGTAGGAATATTATATCAAATTCACTACCAGAGAAAAAATATCTTGTTTGCTGTTTGGAACTGTTTTTTATTTCAGTCAATTTTCTTTTAGGTAAATTATAAAAATTGAAGCTAAACAGTTCGATCGACAATTATCTAACTATTGAGAGTCTGTTGAAATTTGCTTAGAAGTAAGTCAAAAGAAATGGTAAGAAAACATTTGTGGAAAAAAAAAATGGAAAGCTTTCAGCGCGTCAAACAAAGCAGTAATGTTGATTAAAAAAAGACAAAAATAAATATGCTTGAAAGCTGACATTTCAAAATTAGTTGCATGTCAAAAGTTGAAAAGTAAATGCTAAAAGGAATTTATCAACAAAGGACAACAGCTAGGTCGGCAAGCAGGAAAAGTCAGATTGACAACGACGCTGATTTTTGTGTTGGAGAAGGTCTGTGAACGACAGGGAAGATAACAAGAATAGTAGATTTATCAATCAGTTCTCCGATCGGTCACGACATTTAAATTGCATGATACCACGTATTGTGAAAGCATCAACCCAACGATGACGGAAATAAAATACATGAGCGTGAGAAAATGAGATGGCCTAATGGTTAGACCGCTGGATGAGATGGACGAAGTCAGCACGGAAATTATTAACAAAAGTATCGTAACTAGAGTAATTGCATTTTACTCCTTTTCAAAGTACGCCTCTTGGAACAAATATTCCAGCGACCCACCCACGTGTCAAAACGCTCTTCAAAAAACATATTTCCAGATCGCCGTCAGATTCTTTAAATCTTCCTTAATCTCATCCATGACGTTTCAAAAATGATTTTAGATTTTGGAAAATTCATAATATCAGAGCGCCAAATCTGTGCTGTAACGTACTTTGGCAGACCTGGGTGATTCAACGAACGTGAAGAGTGGGCAGGCGTATTGTAATAATGAATGAATACAGACACATTCAGTGGCATCTCACTGTTCACTGAATAATTCTATTGGAAAGTGTTCATACACGCACAAAAAATCAAAAAAAAAATAATAATGTGATCGCACAGTGGTTACATTGTTGCATAAAACGTGTAAAGGTCCAGTGCTCAAATGTTAAATTTTATAGAGAAAAACCCACCACACAAGTTCTTTTGTTTTGAAAAACATCTCTATATAGTATTAGGATACAAAATCAATATTTTTCTCTAGTTTTCCATGGATAGTATATTTTCTCTTAACGCTGATGTTTTCCTTTCCTATTGGAACAGTATAGTTTCAAATTGCAACATTTCAGCAAATATAATTCATTTTTTTTATGTAAACTAATCTTTTTTCATATGTTGTATCTGAGATAGTTGCAAATTTGCCATTTGCCATGTGTAATTGCATCGTACTTATATAATATCAAAAACTTAAATATCACCATCATCCTTTTCACAGCACAGCTAAACTTAAATAAATCACCATGTTTGTTACATATTAGAGCAATAATGGCTGGCTACTCGTTTCTGAACACTGCCGTCTTTTAGAGCGACTAGCCAATCCTTGTTGTAGACACCTGCTCAGCGAAATTTGTATTTGTTCAACACCTACAGAACCTATCCGTTGTTTGTACTGCAACTATACTAAGTAGATCTTAGTTACAGTTTCTGGGAGACAGCATATCAGTTTGAACAATGCGAGTACGCCTAAATCCTCGGTCACGATGACTTGTGATTTCATTCTAGCACAACAATTGATAACCTCTGATCAGTTATGTCTATATAATTTCAATCTCAAGACTTGAATCAACAGGTTATATAGCTTTTAGGCACTTTCCAGAGGTGTTTCGTGCTGGGTATGAACTAGACAATTTGAGTTAGTGATTAAGAAGCAGTTCTATTCCATTAGTATTATTCTTGGTATTCGTGTGCGTATACAAGACGAAGCAAAAAAAAAAAAAAAACAAAACTTTTGAAACAATTCTGACACTCGCTTCTAAAAAGTATAAGATATTTGTGCAAAAAGTCAACCCCAAAGTTTGCAAGCAGCTGTTACAGATGCGATTAATATCTGCAGAATAACTTCCTCACTCATGACGCAAAAATGTAAATAAACATAAAACAAGAAACGTACATATTTAATTAATTTCTCAGTTGCATTCTACTCATAAAATTTCAAAAACATTACACTACCCCGCATTTGATTGGTCATATTCAATACTTTCTGAATATTAAATTAAAAGTGAAATTATGTAAAAGTAACAACTGGACGTCTGCCTGGTCACAATGCAATAGATGAAAACAGTTATAATAAATGAAACTAATATATATATATATATATATATATATATATATATATATATATAGAGAGAGAGAGAGAGAGAGAGAGAGAGATAGTTTTGTTTAAAATGCTTTCCGACCAGTAAATATTATATATATATATATATATATATATATATATATATATTTACTGGTCGGAAAAAGCATTTTAATATATATATATATATATATATATATATATATATATATATATATATATAATTATTTATTTAGAAAATTTATAACATATGTTATAAAATCACTACAAAAATAGCCATTTTGTTTCAACACTGCGGTGTCTTATCAAGTGATGATGTTGAATGCAAAATGGTTTTAAAAGTTTCAAATTAGTTAACGATCTTTCACAAGGGGAAAACGTTGTTCCAAAAGCTAGAATGACCAATCAAAATACAAGTATAGGAAAATTCAAAAAGCCCTACAACAAAGTCATGTTATAATAGCTATTCAGATCGTTAAAATACGGGTAAAATTAAAAAAGAATTTATGCTAACCAATAATTATTAAATTATATGATAGAATTTGATATTAAAATCAAAAACTGCCAATTTTAAAATCCAAATTTAATCACTATTAAGTTTAAAATTTAATCACTATTAAGTTAAAAATTATACAATTACCGAGTAGAAAATACTTGTATATATATATATATATATATATATATATATATATATATATATATATATATATATGGTCTGGGGGAAGTATTTTAGGCAGGCAGTTTTTTTGTCAGAAAGTGCTCGATATCAAAAGATAAGGATAGAGGGTTAGTAGAAATAAAAAGTGGAAAAACTTTTTAACTTAAGTGAGGGGTGTTATGTTAACTTCTGAAGTTTCGTGAGCGCATTGCAGTAATGTTTTCACTCTTCAGGACTGTTGACTTATATATATATATATATATATATATATATATATATATATATATATATATATATAAACATAAAATGTCATATATATATATATATATATATATATATATATATATATATATATATATATATAAGACATTTTTATGTTTATACATTCTTTTTATAGATAAAATATTTAAGTAAATGCTCTGTTTATGATAAACAGTATTAAACAACATTTACCGGTCTTAAAAATAATTGTCGGACTTTGTCCATTTCATAATATATATATATATATATATATATATATATATATATATATATATATATATATATATATGTGTGTGTGTGTGTATGTGTTTAAACATACGCCGCCACAACGTGGTTGACATGATGATGTCGCCTCAAGGAACTTGGTGTTGATAAACTGGCTAACAGTTCTACAGGTCTTAATCGTACTGTTCGACGAACGAGGGTTTGTACCACGAAGTTCACACAAGGAAAATCTTAACCTTTTTCTCTTGTGTTCAATGGGAATCTGATCGTCTCAAATTTAGCAGCGTTGGCGACTCCAACATCAATTGAGATAAACTTGGGAAGCTATACCAAGTAAGTTCAATGCAAAAAGAAATTTACACAAACTACTCGTAAAAATATTCCTTCATCCACCATAATTATACAAATCGAAATAAACCAAGAGAAACATATACACGCCCCCTCAGCTAAAATAGCGAGCAGTGATGACATCTAACTCTATGTACACTGTCCCTTCAGGATGTGGTCAATAATGGCTCTCCACAATTTCCTGTCTTTTGTAGCTCTTAGTAAGTTGTTTTTTTTGCTGTTTCCCCATATGACTATTCTGCCAACAATTTACACAAACTCGCTAGGTAGGTTATGTACTCGATAACTCTTGGCTTCAATATGTCATTTGATTGCCAAATTTTCTAAGCCCGCTTTCCTCATTATATGCTCTAGAAATGTTAACTGTCTATTTATGATGCTAAGTATAACTGTCTTTTTTGCTTCTATTTTCTCTAACACTTCGTCATTGCTCACATGTTCAGTTCATGTCATTCTCAGTATTCTGCTGTAGAACCACAATTCCGTTGCCTTAAATCTCTTCTTCATTTATGAGATTGGTCAGCATTCACTACCATATAAGAAAAGCGATGTTACATAACAATTCAATACTCTTTTCTTTATTTCTAAGGAAATTTTCCTTTTTCTTAATAATTTACATAGCTTTTGGAAGGCGTTAAATCATAGTTTAGCAGACTATTATTTTAGTGTATTTCTGCTCTGACTTCCACAGTTCGACCTTAGGGGTCAGATACAAGACAAAATAAAGGAATTCGATTTTGATTGGCTCAGTCAGAGTGGGGATGATGGATACAGAGAAAGGTTTCTGAGAGTTGGTTCTTACACGTCGAACAATGTAGACGTGTTCCTGTCGTTTCTGGAAACTGCTCCCCAGTGAAGAGGGAGAATGATTCCGCTGGCTATTTAGAAATGTACACGTTAACGTGTTTAATAAAATAGTTCTTTTTTTGAAGTTCTTTTATCTCTGAACCAAAACAACTAGCGATCACTGGTTGTGAAAGAAGAAGGCAACGTTATCGAATGGAGCCCGTCGCCCAATACACATCAGCATGAGGAAGACCGTCGCCCAATACACCCCAGCATGAGGAAGACCGTCGCCCAATACACACCAGCATGAGGGAGACCGTTGCCCAATACATCCCAGCATGAGGAAGACCGTCGCCCAATACACCCCAGCATGAGGGAGACCGTTGCCCAAGAAATTCCCAGAACGCGGGGTCTATACAATAATGACCAGGGTTACACCACAACGTGCAATAGTTCGGAGAGGATTTTCGGACAAAAGACTAAAAAAAGGGGAATATGAAAAAAAAAAAGAGAAAAAATTAATCAGAACAGAAAAAACATAAACTGTAAGTATTATGTTCTACTGCTCCCCCCCTCTCTCTCTCTCTCACACACACACACACACACACACACACACACACACACACACACACACATTTAAATAGCAAACCAAAATAGGGAAGTAATGATAAAAAAATGTGAAAAATAAAGAGAGTAAAAAACGTAAAAAGCAGTAAACGACAATGAAAAAAAGAACGAATAGGGAAAAGAAAGAAAGAGATGACACAATGATTCACTCACACTCACGCATTCACACTGGAGCGACAATGTCGATGAAACATTTTAGCAAGAGACTGATTTTTGTTGTTTTGTTTTGTCCTTTTACAAAGGCTTAGAACCATGTACGAAAATCTATTGTTGATGTTGACTGGCACGCGCTAATATTGTAATCTCTGACAGCCTGTTGGTTACGTCGCGTACGTAATACAATGGAAAATTATTTTGAAAAAAAAAATTGACGGCATTTTATGATGAGGCATTCCCACTGTGATTTCTGTGGACTGTTAATGAATGGAAAATTTTTGTGATTATGGTTTTGCGTGCATTTAAGTGTTTTAAGTTTAGAATTATTTAATTAATTGTAATTAACTGAAAAATGATTGTTTTTTTTTCATTTTTGTAATAGAGTGTGAAATTCTTTTTTTAAATTATTTATGAGTCGTATATGTGTCATTTTGGTTGAATTACTTTGTTAATTAGGGAATTTTGTGAGTTAATTTTCGTGGAAATATTAAGTTAATTAATTGTTATGGAGATAAGTATATTCGGCCTGCATAATTTCGGGTTTATTATGCCTGTAATTTTGTTGATGCCGTAATCGTCTAAAGCTGTCAGCATTTTTATTAAAATTTCATTTGGTTCTACTGTTTTCTTCTTGTTCAGTTTGGCCAGTGCTAATTTCACTTCAGATTTCAATACTTCTGGCCCTCCGATAATTCTCTATGGTACAGATTGTCCTCTTTTATCGTGGAAGTGTTCTCCGATGTATTAGTTTTATCACTGAAGTATTATAAAAAAATGTTCCTACCAAATCCAAGTTCTTGTGCCAGGCACAAAACTTAGTAGATGAGTAAGTCACTCGAAATTACAAATCAAGACGATACTTGTGGAAAATTTTAAAACGGCAAAACAGAATTTACGTATAAATTCTGTTTTCGTTTTGAATAGTTAAATCACAGTTAACTTATTTAGTTCAGTTCAGCCACAATACTGAATTAATACATATTAATATATTTAAAAAAAAAAATCAGCGACAGAATTTTATCTTTGAAATTCTCCGATGAATTTAGAACACATTTTTGCTTTGTTATTTCAGTCAATATACTGAATTTACATTGGAAATAATTTTTTTTAAGGATAAATTTTACATAAATCCACTTCTCTATTTAAGTTAAAACCACGCTTAATTTTTAGTTTACACAATAAATTCTTCAGAAATTGTTAACGGTAGACAGAAATCACCCCCACTACTATATTTTCTGAATCCGAGTTAACTGAAATTTTTATTGTTTTGACAATCTATTCTATTTAAGCACGAGAAAAGTTGTCCAGCCAGACGGTACAAAAAATTTCCTTAAAAATTCACGCAGTAGTCTTACAAAAAACGAACACAAATTTTGTTCTTTGCATTCATGAATTAAAATCAACATTTTTTGTGCAAAATATATAAAAAAATATGTTTCTACAAAATCTAAGTTATGTGCCAGACACAAAACTTAGTAGAAACAGCAAGTCACCATAAGAGTTGCGAAATTATAAAACAAGACGACCAATGCATAAAATTTCAAAAAAGAAAACATTTTGTTGTATCCTTAAAGAGGTTACAAACAAACAGGGGTCGTACTCGAGTGAAGGAACATCAACTTGCGTGTAGATGAAAGAAAGAGAGGTTTATTGTAAAAGACTGAAAGACAGGGAATCGTGTGGCAGGCTAGTAATTCCCAAAGCAAGGTTATTTACCTTACATCCCCGCGAGGCAGCATGTGGCACAATGCCGTTTTTTTAATGCGGGGAAAAACCGAGCCCGTACGCTCGGACGAAACTTCCCCACAGACCCCGTATATACGGGGTCGGTAGCTGTCTACCACCCCATACAAGATTCTGCTCTTCGGCATAGCGTCGTCTGGGTACCTCTCGGCTCGAAGGCAGAGAGTTCGGCCAACATAGCTGGAGACGAATCACCAACTAATTGTCGAAGCAAGGTAATTTGCCTTACCTCCTCGCGAGGCAGGATGTGGCGCAAGGCCGTTTTTAATGCGGGGTTAAAACCGAGCCCGTGGGCTCGGGGAAAAATTCCCCGTTGACCCTGTATACATGGGGTCGGGTAGCTGTCTACTACCCCAGACGAGACTCTGCCCTTTGGCATAGCCTAGTCTGGGTCCTCTCCACACGAAGGTAGAGAGTATGACTAGCTTAGCTGGAGAAGAATCTCCAACTAATTGCCGAAGCAAAGATATTTGCCAACCGCCCCACGCGGTCAGATATGGCACAAGGCCGAATTTAACGTGGGGTATCCGAGCCCGTAAGTTCGGGAAAAATTCCCCGTAGACCCCCGTAAAAAACGGGTAGCTGTCCACCTCCCCAGAAGCTTTTTCCACCTCTATAATTTCTGGAGAAAACTCTGTCTCCTGGTTTGTAAAATTTGGTCACAAGGTTTTCTTTTTTTTTACCACTTTTTTCGTTGGAGTCGGCAACAACTTGTCAGACACTGACCGAATTTTTCTTGCGAACATCAGTTCGGTTGGTGATAAGCCTGAATTTATTTTCGGAGTGGGAGTAATTCTGTAAACCGCTAAAAACTTTTGTATACTCTTCTAATCCAATGTCCATACCTTGATTCTTTCTTAGAGCTATTTTAAAAATGCCCACAAATCTTTCTGCTTGCCCATTTAATCTAGAATGGTAAACAGAGGTCGTAATGTGGTCTATGGAAAAAGATGTTCAGAAATTCTTAAATTCTCTGCTGGTGAATTGTGTCTCGTTGTCAATAAATAAAGTTTTTGGTACACCAAAACGACTAAAAAAACTCTTTTAGTACATTCGCAGTATTTGCGGATGTCGGGTGTGTACACTTGAATATTTCCGGCCATTTGGAGAAACTGTCCACGATTATAAGGTAATAGTAACTATTTATAGGTCCAGGGTAGTCAATGTGTAACCTCATCCACTGGACATCTGTTTTAGGCCACGGTTCAATTTTCATTGGTCGTGTTTTTGCCACAAGTTGACAACCTTTACATTCTTTTACCATTTTTTTTCAATATCATTGTCCATCCTAAGCCAATACGTATAGCTACGTATTAATGATTTCATTCAGGACATGCCCAGATGACCTACAAGAAATTCCTTTAGGAATTTTTTTTGCAGTGTATATGGAATTACTACTATTTGCGTATAATAGCATTTGCTCGCAGATTGAGAAATGTGATATTTTAGATCCTTTTTTAAGTTTTTCTTTCAGCCATACCTGTTTCTTCAATTTTTTTAATGAATTCATCCTTCTCAGCTGCTTTTTTATGTTACTGGTAACTCCCAAATTGTATTGCATAGTAATACTGATAATTCTTTTTCATCCCTTAAAGCAGCTATCACCGTGTCTTCTAACGGTTCTGCAAATTTTGGAATCAACCTAGACAAACCATCAGCATGTCCAAGTTTTTTTTCGAGGTAGGTATTCCATCTTAAAGTCATAGTTCATTAATATTATTACCCAGCACTGTAACCTGTTAGCAGTGTGCAAGGGTATATCCTTTCTTGATCCAAAAATTGTTAACAATGGTCTATGACTCGTCTGTAAATTTCCTTCCATGAATGAACCTGTGAAAATTTTTAACCGAGTAAATTATAGCCAGGCTTTCTTTCTCGATCTGACTATAACTTCTTTATGTAGGAAGCATGGTTCTGGAAGCATAGGCTATGGGTTTTGTAAGTCTCATCTTTAAACTTGTGGAGAATTACCACTCCAATCCCATAGTTTCTAGCATCAGATGATACAATTATTTCTTTTTTTAGGATCAAAATGCGCTAACGATAAATCTCATACAAGGCAGCTTATAATGTTCTGGAAAGCATCTTCGTATTCTTTAGACCAAATCCATTTTGCACCCTTTTTCGATGTCATTCAGTGGAGCTCTAAGAATGTAGATACTGTAATAGTTGGCCAAACCTAAAAACTCATGAAGATTAGTCACGTTGTTTGGTGGTGGCATATTTTTAATAGCTTCGGCCATTTCCGGGTCCGGTCTTCTTCCGTTCTCGTCGATTATTTGCCCCAAATATTTGATCTGTTTCATGAAGAACTCGCATTTATCAGGACTTAGCTTGAAGCCATATTCATCAATCTTCTGGAACACTACCTTGATATGTTTTTGTGCTGTTCGTTGTTTTCACTCTTTATCAAGATGTCGTCTAGTTATGCTATGGCAAATTCCAGTCCAGCTAACATGGTGTCTATTATTTGCTGGAACAAACTGGGAGCCACCTTTAATCCAAACTGGAGACAATTTAGCTTGTGTGTATTAATTGCTAATACCTTCGAGCACTCTTCGTCTACTTACAGTTGTAGATATGCGTCAGACAGATCTATTTTAGAAAACACTTTGCCACCATTTAGCTTAGAAAAAATATCTTCAGGTGAAGGTAATGGGTATGTGCGGTCTTCAAGGCAGTCATTTAATCCGGTTGAAAAATCTGCACATACTCTGATCTTTTTGTTCTTTTTCTTAACATATACTATAGACACAGCCCAATCTGAGTAGTCATCTTTAGAAATTGTACTCCTTTTCTCGAAACATCCCAGTTCTTGATTTACTGTCTCTTTTTACATTTATCAGCCTCTGGCATTCCTCAGTCACCTTCTGTAGCGTAATTTCAAGGTCTTGCTTCATAATTGTCAGACTCCTCGAACTGATGTCTTTGTCCTTCGTCGCTGTAAGTCCCTGGACGAAGATTAAATATTTAAACATGTCGACTGAAAGGTCGCTTATTTTAAACAATTCACATTGTGAATTTACATTGCCTGCATAAGTCACAAAGTCTTCATACTCTTGTTTTTTTTTAAACACTTGTATCAAGTATGGAACAAATTGTCTCTTTCATCGAAAATCCTTGACAAAATCTTTATTGTCTCCTCGAACGAGATTTCCTCTGGCTTTTTAGGTAAAATTAGGTTCGTGTATTTAGTGTTCTCCTCTGTAACTAATTTTTGAACTAACGACGTAATTTTCTCCTCCTCGGACCATTGTTCACACCTTTTCGAAAAAATCATCTTGTATCTACGAAAATAGACAGGGAAAGTTACTCCATTGTCCACGTTATACTTGAATTCTGATAATGAATTCGATATTCCTTCGGGGGAAAAGAATCTGAAGCCCCGTTCTTATGTTGTTTTAGATATTACGGTGTTACACAATAGCTTCCGATTGTTGTTATCGCAATTGCATCAGTTCATCTTGAAAAATCTTTTGTGATTTTTTCAGATTTTTTCTTGTTGCTGTAACAACTGTTGTTGTAATTGTTGTTGCTGTTGGTGTTGCAATTGTTGCTGTAGTAACTGCAAACTACGTGTAATAATTTAGTGCGTTCAACCAGCTGTTCCATTTTTGTTGTTTAATTTCACTGAGTTTTTTCAACGTAAGTTGTTCAAATCCGTGATTACTACTGTTGTACGTTTTACAGACAGTATTTTGGGGTCTTTCTCGCTGTGAGTTTGAATCGAATGTTATATCCCTGAAGAGGTTAAAAACAGACAAAGGTGGTACTCGAATGAAGGAACAACAACACGCGCGTAGATGAAAGAAAGAGAAGTTTATAGTAAACGAGAATACACTACTGAAAGACAGGGGATCGGGTGGCAGGCTAGTAATTCCCGAAGCAAACCCCCAGGTATATCCTATGCTCACTACATATAGCTACTGATATAGTCAGTCAACAGAGGCGATAGGGAGTGTGGGACATTCTATTACAACATATTTATTTTACAATATTACAAAAAAGGTACAGATACAAAGTTGCACCTATTATGGCAGGACAACAATTTTCTGAGGTTTTCAAAAAAGGGATTACCATCAGATACAGGGAAAAATGTGTTAGAATTTTTTTGAAAACGCAGGTTAAATGTCAAAAAAATTTATACCCTTTAAAAATGCAACAAAAGTGAAAAACTTAGAGGAAGCAAAAAAAAAAAACGAAAAAACAAAAAACACAAAAACCAAAAAAAATTGCACAAGGCAGAAAATGCAAAACGCACCCACCTCCATTCTTAACAAAATACTTAATAATAGGACGTCTCAACACGAAGGGATTTCGTGTTTTCACAAGTTGTTATCTCGAGGGCCTTTTGAAGTATTTTGCTGGAAAGTTAAACTTGGAAGTTCTTTCGGTTTAAATTCTTCTCAAAAAGGCACAAAAAAGAATGTTCTGTCCTGGGGTTAGAATCTGCCTTGAATCTGTCGGCTCTTTCTTTCCTCGTGTTGATTTATGACCCCCTTCAGCTGGACCAGTCCTCTTAAAGCGTGGGCGCTAATGCCTGCGTCCTCCTCGGCCGTTAATTGCTTTATCAACGGTTCCTTCTGTCTGCTGGTTATCTGCTCATATCAATCTTTTTTATCAAAAAAGCAGGGTCATACCGGCTCCGTCTAGAATTTTACAAGGATTTGAAAATCTCACCTATCATTGGCCAATATATACGAACATTCCTTCTCCATGAATTCAAAAAATGAATCCGCAACAATTAATTTTGGCGGTATTAATCGCTTGAGTCAAAAAGGCCATAAAAATGTAACAATTTTTACGCAAACAATCTGGCCTTCACAGAAATACACTTCTCTCAATAAACGTATATTCAAAAACAACCTAGATAATTATACATTTACAATTGTAACATTTTTAAAGTTATAAAAATAACATTTTTATAGTATTTTCTTGGGTGTCTTGGGTGTTCTTAAAACCAGGTGTTGGCTCCTACCTGATTGTTCGCTGTGTACCACTGAATCCTTTTTTCCCGCGTCCATTACAAGTTTCGAGTTCAAATTTTCCAACTGTTTCACCATCTCTCTCCTTCCTTACATTGACATTTAGTTTTCCCATGACGATTGTAATTTCTTCCGATTTGCATCGAACCTTGGCGATGAGTAGGGTATAGTAAAACGTCACTTTCTTCTTCAGGTCATTTTCGTGTTGGTGCATATACAACTACGATGGATATATTAAAAGGCTTCCATTTAAAAAAAAAAAAAATAAATTCCTGCCGGAAACACGGTCATCCCGCCAAAAGACGTTAAATTCAAGCTCTTCACCACGAACCTTGGTACAGCCAACACATGTGTAACTTCTCTCTGTAATATGCTTGTGATACTACGGAGTAAATTCTCCCCTTTATCACATGTACCATAAAACAATTCTAACCTAAAATTGCACACAAAAATATAAATAAATTGTATGAAATTAACATATAATTTACCAAGTATTTTCCTGTTATTTGTGTACGTTTTATTTCCTGTAAAGTATGCTTTTATCTCCGTGAACACGAAGCCAATTTCTGCTGCTGTAATGGGAGTGAATTTCCCCACATTTTGGTGACCGCTGACGTGCATAACAAAAACAACCTATTCACCCACATTATTTGTTGACTTCCAACGTCTATAAAAAACAACTACAGCATTCATTTTGGTGGTCGATGTTAAAAAATCAACTATTCTGCTCATCATTTTGGTCATACCCGACAACCAAAAACCTTCCTATTTACCATATCTCTTGGTGTCCAATGACGTACAAAAAAAGAAAACATTTTATTTACCACTTTATTAAAAAACAGACGTAAGAAGGAACCATGCCGCGTGGCGACATTAAAAACAGCTATCGTCCACACAATAAAATAAAACCAAGCGAAGGAGCAAAAACAAGTAAGCATTTCTCTTTTTATTCACATTTTTTTTTATTTGCATACACTTAACATGGAACGAGACAACATAGTTTCCTTTAAAATTCCGGAACTTATGAAAATACCTTCAAATGGTTGGTTCGCAAAATGTGAAATGTCTGCCAAGCTGTATAACGTTATACCCACCCCCTGCAAGCAAACGGAATAATAGTGTGCCAGCATAAAAAACCCAACTACAATGGCTAAAAGAAAAAACAAAACAAAACAAAACAAAAAAAAAACAAAAACGAAAAACGAAGTGGATAAACGCCTTACTAATTGAAATAGAAAATGTACCTATTGCTGTAACTGTAACCCAACTACAACTCCCCAAAACTACGAATAGAACCGCTACCAAAATTAAAAAAAAACAAAAAACCATTAAGCAATTTTCTGAAGGATGACTAAGCTGAACATATCACTCCTTTATGAAGGACCGTTACATTCAGCTAAGAAATCCTCTGTACGCTGGACACTATACCAGACATGAAAATACCTAATAAGAAAATTCCTAAAAAAAAACGCATAAGAAAGAACACCTGACGCTTCTTACTGACATATGAAAAACAAACAAAAAAAAAAAAACAAAAAAACAAAAAAAACTGTGACACCACAAAACGATATCAAGAAACATAAAAAATTACACCTGAACAAACTGCTGAACACTCTCCAAAACAATCACCTGAACAAAGACAATCAAAAAACAGCAAAAATCCAACTGCACTCACCGGGAGAAGAGTTCATTAAAAAAAAACAAAAAACAAAAAAACACAATAAAAAAAATCAACGATTATTTTATTTTAAATATAGATCCATCGCTACCGATTAGCTCCGCTAAATTGGTGGGGATGTGATGTCAGGACATTATTACTATAAATAAATAAAAATAAAATATAAAATCATAATAATAATGAAAGTTATAAATAAGATAAAATAAAACAATAACATAAAAACGTTTTATAAAATAAATTAAACAAAATGATAAAAGGATCCCAGCATGCAACAAAAATTGTTACTACCGGAAAAGTCGTTAAATTCCATTTCTTGACTACGAACCTTGGTACAGGCAACACGTGCGTGACTTCTCTGTTTGATATAGCTTGTAATACATGTATTATAAAATAATTTTAATCTAAAAATACACACAAAAATATAAATAAATTGTACGAAATTAACATACAATTTATCATTCTTTTTTTGTTATTTGCGTACGCTTTATTTCCTGTCAAGTATTCTTTTATCTCCGTGAACAAGAGGCCAATTTCTGCTGCTATGGGGTAAGTGACGACCCAACACTCGTTTTATTAGAGGAGAGAGTCAAACGTGGCAGAATTAATTCTAGTGGGAAACGGGAGGAAGAACTTGTTGGCTTAATGTCTCTTCTCCAATGGTCTATATATGTCCCACAAACCTGAGCGTGGAAAGCGTATCGAAGCTTCAAATTTCCTGCAATCCTCTGTTGACTTAGCACCGTTTTGGACATATTCAAAACTTAAACAAAGAAAATTCATCACTGACAAAATACCACGCCTACGAAATATTCTGTCCAATTGCTGAATATCCCGGCCCAAACATAGCATTCTGAAAAATAACCTATTAATTTCCTGTTTACACTGATTTAGTTTTCTGACATGCCATATCCCTAAAACTATTTTGTTTCACGCGAACCGTAGTTGGATGACAGTCCGGTAAGATCTTTTGCACATGCCCCTACTTACCGGGCGAGGAGTTAATTCCAGTAGACTTAATCAAAGTTACTTTGAATTAAAAAAAAATATTATTTAGAATTTCCTTTTCTTGGAAGTAACTTAGTAAAGTGATGTTTTGTTATAAATGAACATTTGTCAATGTTACCCGACATACTCTACCTCAAGCCACCCGCCACACACGAGTGTATAAGAAAAAGAGTGAATATATAAAACACATTTTATTTTTATATTAAAGTTTCTGATATCAGCCGTGAAATGTTTTGATTCTTCGAATCATAATAGCAAAAAAATTTTTTTCCTCACTATTAACTCAAAAAAGTCAACATAAAAAAGTTTGAATTAAAAGAAATATATATAGGAAAACGATATATAAATTTTAATATTTCAGGAACAATTTTGGAGGAAAGATGTATGACAAATTGGAAAAGTTTTCGTGTGGCGTGTTTCGTCATTTAGGTCTTCATCGGATTAGGTTCGTTTGAGAACAAACCTATTCCGATAAAATTTTTGTTTCCAGGCTGCTTTAGTTATTCCTATGTATATTTTTCTTCGTTATCTGTTGATTTTACAGTGGCTTGGTATATTACATTGTTCTGAAAGGAATTGCAGTCAAAGGAACTTTCGTTCTTTGCACGTTACAGATTATTTTGATTTGTGCTGGTGATTTGTTGGTTGTTTTCCTGTTGCACTTTTTATTATTTGTCTCATGTTCTCGGTGCAACTGTAGCTGATTTTTAATATGTTTTTTAATATCTTATGGAGAGTGCTTGATGGAGAGAAGTGTTTGTGTATAAGTTTCATGAATAATTTTCCTACGTTTGTTTTTACGTTTTTGTACTGTTAGAATAATACAATAGACCTACACATAATATACCACTGACAACAAGCATATATAAAGAGTCGAGCCAAAACACAACTTAAATGGCCTGACAGTTGAGTTTAAGCATGAAATAAACTGTCACCGCTGAGTGTTGACCTGAATGTTTACTTTTATATTTACATACACTCTATCCCTAATACTGGACACTTTAACCCATAAATATAACATAAATTAAAATATATATATATATATATATATATATATATATATATATTAAATTAAGGGAAATATTTTTCAAATTGTCTTATAAACACTTCCCCCAAAATTCCGAATTACACAAGATCTTTAATAAAAATTCAGTTAAATTAAACTACAGCTCTGAAATTTGAAAACGCCAGGAATTTCAAAGCTAACATGCAGCAAAATATCGGTATCAGTGAAACATGTAACTGTAGAGATAAAGGTAAATGCCCATTGGATGGAATTTGCAAAACAGAAGAAGTAATTTACAAAGCCGAAGTAAAATATGTAAATGGCTAGAGCAAAATATACGTGGAGTGTACTGAAGGTAGCTTCAAGAAGAGATGGTATAACCACAAGCCATCATTCAATCTAGATGGACTTTTACCAGACTAGCCAGCCATGTGTGAGAATTTAAAAAAATAATAACAAAGATTCGATTGTAAACTGGAAAATATTAAAAAAGCCAAAACATACAGCAATCGTAATGATGTCTGCAAATTAGCTGTGACAGGAGGAAAAGTTAAAATTAATGACATTTCAAGATCCCCAAAATTTTAATGAATGAAAGATCGGAAATAATGACACGATACATACAAACTAAAAAGTACTTTTTCAGTTCATACGAACCAAGATGAAAGTATGTACATTTTATTTACTCCCCCTCCAATACAATTTCAATTCTCTTGCTTTTCTCCTCCTCTTCCATTACACTTCACACTGTGCGTTTATAGATAAATAATAAAGCGTTAGGAAATCATTTTGCCCATATCTCTTGACGATACCGAACGATTGACACCAAGGTAGCTGCTCTTCTAATCATATATATATATATATATATATATATATATATATATATATATATATATATATATATATATAATTTATTGTCGAGTATACGGCGACTAAACCGGCACTCCATTCAAATTAGGGTGAAAAATAAGAAGTGTTTTCCCCACAAAAATTAGAGAAAATAACGTGGATAACGCTTCACTATCAATCCCAAGCACTGACATTTTTTCTTATAGAGTTCGTGGTTGCTATAGATTAACCAATCGCCACAAAATGAATCTTATTTAAAAATGTAAAAAGCGAATTGTTAGTTAAGAATTCCTTTCATAATATTTCTAATACAATTTTGTTGTGGCATTTCTCTGGTAATGTAGATGTGTTACACGTAATATATATATATATATATATATATATATATATATATATATATATATATATAAGACTCAAGCACTTATATTCTATGGTTATAATTTATTACATTGGAATCGTAAACACGATCCAATTCATCAGACCTAAAAATTTCAAAATAAATGGAATGTTAGTGTTTGAGCCTTTTATATTATATTCTTGCTCTGTCTTGGACATTGAGCTCTACCAGGATTCTATCCTCTTGGAAATTCATATATATATATATATATATATATATATATATATATTGACCGCTAATATTATATAGATATTTGATACAATAATAGTTAATAAAAATGAACCCGATACCGCCCCTGTCTAAATGATTGGATTTCTGTGTATCCTTGGAAACAAAGATTATGAATTGTATGTGCGTTTAAAACTCAGTAAATTTAAAAATAAATCATTCCAAAATTCGCTTGAAGATGAAACAGAACGAATGCTTTTAATTTAATTATATAATTAAATTTGAAGTTTTTAGCTTCGGTTTTTGAAACATAGTAATTCCTGTGTAGCGAAGGAACCATATTTTTATATCAGTAAATTTATAATATTTATGCTCTGTAAATTTACATTGAGCACTATTTTGTAAAAATAAAAATATCAATAAGAACACCGGATTATATATCTTACTGTTCTTTCTTTTTTACTATAATTTATATATATATATATATATATATATATATATATATATATATATATATATATATATATATATATATATATAATGAGTTGGAATTTTTTGAAGATAAGCGGGGCGATAAATTAAATTAGTTTATCGGATAAGGTAAATTAATTGTTGGTCTTACTCCCACTAATCTATACGTATTTTCTTTACACACAGCCTTATCATTCATTCCGATCTGAAGAAGCCGAAACCAACACACGTCACGTTGGCGATCCGCTTACTCTGTCTCATAATCTTCATATATATATATATATATATATATATATATAAAACAATTTTAGGTGTTTCAAAAAAAATAAACCGTTGACCAACATGGTTCTGTAGGGTAACGCTTTTAATGCAAACAGTTTTTGTAAGTAACATGCTCGATGTTAAGAAATTAGGCCATTATAAACAATTTATATATATATATCAATAAAAAAAGGAAATAAATGACGTCTTCTACGACTGATTTGTTGGAATTATTTAAGTGAGGAGCTCGTTTCAAAATAGTTGTGTGTAATCGGAAAATAATGGTACACGGCGGTTGTCTCTAAATGGCTGATTCAAACAAATCATCTAGATCTGACCAACCCCCTTTCCTCACAGAAACAACCGAGAAATTTGATAATTTTTCGCTTTATTAGATAGAATCTTGGATTCCGTACGCATGAAAGATTATATTCTCTCTTGTTTCAAATTTATCCTTTTATTAGAATAATTTAGCTTTTTTATTGTCGTGTTTTTAGATTTTTTTCTGTCTCTTCATTAGTTTTTAATCGGATAATTTACTATCTTGTCTAAGAGAATTTTCCGAGATTTTTTTATGTCGACATAAGCCATTCCATCCCAATTGTACACCGAATTACAAGAATGGAATTTACTTAAGTTAACTGCAAGAAGACAGTCTGGTTCTCAGTGAGAGTAAACGCCCGAGGATACGAGTTACAAATTGGTGATATAATGACCAAACAAGTGCAGAAGATTAAATATCTGGGAAGCGTTTTTTTTTAAACAGAGGATGAAAAATGCTACACTGAGACCAGAACACGCATTGGGCTCGCAAAAGAAGCATTCAAAAAGTTAAGCAACGGGCTGAGAAAAGGAAAAAAAATGTTAGAAACAAAGAAAAGAGTGCTGGATTGCTATGTGATATCCATCCTTTTAAATGCCAGTGAATGTTGGACAATCTTCTCACGAATGAGAAGAAAACTAGAGGTAGCAGGAATGTGGTTCTACAGAATGATGTGAAAAATACCTTTTTTATTTTCAAAATCTGTGTAAAGCCTTTTAACTTTCAATGGCGATATTTGTAAAACTACGCCCGCTAACAACTATAATTTCTTCAACTTCACTTTTTATACTATTTACATTATTCGGACTATTGTCCTCATCTTTGTCGCCATATTTATTACAACGTTTCGGCCGTTGTACGCTCCGGCCTTCTTCAGGTGGTTGGAATGTCGAACTGAATCCTTTATTTCGCTCGCTGGGGTAGACTGTTCTAGTTCCATGTGCCGTGTCTAATGGATGTCAGTTATCAGTCATCTCCTGTTAATTCCCCTCTCCAAATTTTCCACCGCCTTAACCAGGTATTGAACTCACACTCTTTGGTTCCTGTCACTGGATCTAACCAACATCTTTATCCACTGTGCCACGTGTCCTTTTTATATCGTAAGATATGCCATCTTGACACTTGCCTGCGTCCCGCTTAATTTTACCATAGCTTGTAACTAATCGTACTTGCGAGCCTGTTATCCCCCACACGTTAATTACTCTTTTCGACTATAGTCGCCAGAAACAGCATCTATTGATCACCGTCACACAGTCTCACACAGACATATCTGAAATATCATATCTACTTTTTGGTCATTTAATTTAATAACAACGTTGCGTACATCATGATTCAACTCATCGAAATGGGATGAAATGACCAATGGATGGTGGATACCTGAGGTTATCCTGACTGATATCAGTGGTAAACAATCTATAATGCACACCAGAAATTAATGGTAATGGGTGGCCTCAATTAGCCACTATGACAAATTGAAACGCATATCCAACCACATTGACTCGTGAGCCGACACGCAGTCTTACTACCGATGGCGAGCACTGTCCATGCATGGCAAAGATTTGAACATTAACCCTCTGATCCCTGAGCACCTCTTTACCGGTGGTAGAAAAAATGACTTAATGCCCAGTCACCGGTTGAATGGTGAGTAAAAATTTGCGTCGTGTTTTGCTATTCTTGTGCATGAAAAAAGGCAGCACCTGCTGGGTAGACTGGCACACAAAAAAAGAATTCTGGCGATAAAGTGAAGGCATGCAATCATACTCTCTCTCCCTGCTAAGTATAATGCTTATATTTTTTGTAACTATTTTTATATCTAACGTGAAACATTACATATCAATTATTTGTGAATTTTGACTCAGGAGCTCAGATAGAAGGGTTAAAATTGTTCATGAACACAAGGCTCAGATGGTTAATAGAGGAGAGTTTCTTGACAATGCAACAAAGGTTTCTTATACGGATTGGATCCAGGCAATATAGCGGTCGTACTATGTCAGTCGTTTTTTAATCTAATTAATCTAAGTATTCATTTATTGCACTATTTGGTAATAACTGGAGAGTTGTTGCGCATGAAAAGGAATTACCTTTCTTCTTAAGGTACGTCTAATGATTGACTTTTAGGAATTCAGTGTAGACAAAAATTATCATTTTCACGCTATCATCTACATTCCAAAGGCCAACCAACTCATTACCGATTATTACTGTTAAAAACAGAATCCCTCCTTACCTCCTTGCGGATACCGCAATCAAAAAGGCTTAGGTTTCTCTCCTTGAGGCACGATCCCATTTCAACAACAGTAACTCTAGCGTCGCCCTATACTAGTCCGTGAATAACACTTTCTTGAAATCCAGTTCTGTATATTAGTAGTCCAGTTGACACGCTTAATGAGGCAAGAATCGACTTCAAATGAGAGCCAACGTTTGGTTCGCTGCACGTTTCTAAATGTTTCAGTATGCCACATCGTGATATTTTACGTAGATTTTGATTCTCATTCAGCAACGCAGGGTTCAAAGGGTTAAAAGAAATCAAAACATGAAGAGATACACATATAAATTTCAAAGCACAGCTGAAGGCTAAAAACTAGATGAACTAATGAAGGAATTGAACACTATTACCTGGAATGTTGTAGGTATTAGAAACATTTGCAGGAAAGGAATTCAGCTGAAAGTAATCATCTACTTTAAAGGAAAAGAGATTAAATTATTCACTGATATAGAAATTTTAGTCAATACTGACATTGTGGGCAATGTTGAAAGATAGTCTGAAATAATGCCGTTATATGCACCAATTTTGATTATGAAATTTAAGGAATTTACGACAACAACAATTGCGTTATTAGTTATACATATACTGAAAACAAATTACACTTTTTTTATAGGCGATTTTAATGAAATTTTAGGGACAATAATATTGGGAGGATATAGTCTAGGAAAGTTTATAAATAGAAAAAAGAGTCAAAGTATAACTTCTCAGGAATATACAAATTACAATCATAATTTTTTTTCCAAAAGTGAAGAGACCGAATGAAAACAAAACAAATGAAAAAAAAAATTGAACACCTGACAAAGACAGTATGTGTTATATAGGAATAAAGTGTCGCCGCCGATACTTGAGTTTGAACATAGATCGCCAGTGAGCAAACACAGGCGATCCCCTTATTGAATTAAATGAACCACGTGACCATAGAGGAAACGCATATAGTTACATTCCAAGCATAGCTTAGATGTGGCACAAGGCCGAAAGTATGGGGCATCTAGTGAGGATCGAACTCTCTTTTCAGTTGTAACTGATCTATCGAGACAAGCTTGCTAACCATTACACCACGCCGAGGTGCTCCAGAGGAAACGCATATATGGGAGGCAGTGTGTCGCATTTCTATTCTATCCTCTACTACTATTTGGATCGCTATTTCTAATCTATCCTCTATTACTATACGGACCGCTATTCTCTACTCTATTCACTATACTATTCCTCTATTCGGATCACTATTCGGATTACTGTTCGAGCGAGTATTATCGAGCTAGTATTATTAGTGTGAGTGTTATTCGAAGGCATCTGGCATCAGTATTGTTCAACGGCGTGACTATAAGTTGTATCTGCGATTGCAAAGTCTCTACTACAACGAGCATTACGAAAGTGACAACGAGTATTCGTTGACATTACAAAGTGTCAACGAGTGTTCGTTGTCATCACAAAAGTATGCTTAACGCAAAAAGCAATAATAAAATGATAGCTTTCAAAGTCAAATTTTATTTTAAAATAGAGAGAAACAAAGTGATTCTCAGAAAGAGAACTTATCCTGAAAAACGCATATCGAATCAAATTTCAAATCAAATCATCAAATTTCAGTTAGAAATAAAGAACAGATCTCAGGTGATTTGTGGAATAGCGAAAACAGAAATTACGAAATGCAATTTGGTAACGATAATTGAAGATGCAGTAAAGGGAGCAGAGAAAAGGAAAATGAAATAATAATAACAAAGGGAAATACTTAGAAACAGCAATAGAACTGATAAAAAAGACGAGAAATATGATCGTGAATACTAAGGGAGATAATCTGAAAAAGTAAAATTAAATAATGGAAAATGATATACGAAAAAAGAGAAACTTGAATGGCTTGACATTGGCTTTAATGCATAGCAATCAACATCAAAATAAAATATGAAACTTGCCTGGAAAACGTGATAGAGGATAAATTTGTATACAATAAATACGATTATAATTTCTTTTTTAATTTCGTTATTAAAACAGCCGATGAAAAGTAGCACTTAAATTCTAATGAGAGCTCTTGTCATTATTTTTTTTATATTAAAGTCCCAAAAGACACTCAAATTAGAAGGTTACTAAGTGAAGCTTTTGTATAGACGTAAGAGAAGGATGTAAATGCAGATTATGCGGATATGTAAGAAAGACAGCGGTTAACCCTATACTTGAAGAGGTTAAGATTATAGCGATTAGAGAAGTATTTTCTCGGGAGTCTTTTAGCGGTTCCCTGGAAGAAGCTGTCTGGGTTGAACTTCCATTTTACTAATGGAATATGGAATGAGGATAATTTGAACCTGTATACGTGGCACGACGGCTCCTAGCAGTAATGATCTGAGCTGGTGGAATTAAGGAATGTAACTCATATGAACATTTGCCATGGAAATAGCGATATATTGTCGAGAGGCATGCGAAGTTTCGTTTGTGAGAAAGGGGTTGTAAAGTGGAAAATAATTAATCGCCCACAAAGTCGCGTAATAACTTTTGAACTCTGCTAAAGCTGGAAAGTGAGAATTAGCCAGTTTCGGTCCAGACATGACAGTAATACTATATTTTCGTCCTGATCTGACTCTTGTAAAGTGTGGCAGGAGGTATCAGGTACTTTCTGGGTCGGCATCTTTAGTAATGCATTGTAAGTACAACTTGAGATCTGGGGTAAATTTAGTCCCGGTAGACGTCCAAAGCAACGAGCCTCATTGAGATTACAAATATTTATCATGAATGGAGAAAATTCTGGGTCTATTCGGTGATGATAAAACGTTACAAGCTTGGTTTTAAAAGTACTGAATGCTACAAGCCAGATTTTCTTTGCTAATCTGTTAGAGCTAGATCAGATGTGAGATCAGCTGATCATTTTGATTTTGTGAGTTGCATGCATAAACTGTGGTGTCTGCATAGATATTAATTAAAGATGCCTGGATAGATCATTAATATAAAGTATAAAGCGGGCAAAACGGAAGAGAGTATTGTAGACGCGTATATGGATTTCATTGCTTCAGAAGACTGACCATTAACCTTTTGAGCCCTGCGTTTCTGAACAATTTTTAACATTCTGCCTGAGTTCCTCAGTCAAAATTCATAAATAATTGGTATGTAATGTTTCAAGGTAGATATAAAAATAATTACAAGTGTTTATCCACCGTTCATCCGGTGGCTGGGAATTAAGTCATTTTTCTCTACCACTGTTCAACCGATGGCTGGGTATTACGTCATTTTTTTCTATCAATGTTCAACCGATGGCTGGGTATTACGTCATTTTTTTCTATCAATGTTCAACCGATAGCTGGGTATTACGTCATTTTTTTCTATCAATGTTCAACCGATGGCTGGGTATTACGTCATTTTTTTCTATCAATGTTCAACCGATGGCTGGGTATTACGTCATTTTTTTTCTATCAATGTTCAACCGATGGCTGGGTATTACGTCATTTTTTTCTATCAATGTTCAACCGATGGCTGGGTATTACGTCATTTTTTCTATCAATGTTCAACCGATGGCTGGGTATTACGTCATTTTTTCTATCAATGTTCAACCGATGGCTGGGTATTACGTCATTTTTTCTATCAATGTTCAACCGATGGCTGGGTATTACGTCATTTTTTTCTATCAATGTTCAACCGATGGCTGGGTATTACGTCATTTTTTTTTTCTATCAATGTTCAACAGATGGCTGGGTATTACGTCATTTTTTTCTATCAATGTTCAACCGATGGCTGGGTATTACGTCATTTTTTTCTATCAATGTTCAACCGATGGCTGGGTATTACGTCATTTTTTTCTATCAATGTTCAACCGATGGCTGGGTATTACGTCATTTTTTTCTATCAATGTTCAACCGATGGCTGGGTGTTACGTCATTTTTTCTATCAATGTTCAACCGATGGCTGGGTATTACGTCATTTTTTCTATCAATGTTCAACCGATGGCTGGGTATTACGTCATTTTTTTCTATCAATGTTCAACCGATGGCTGGGTATTACGTCATTTTTTTTTTCTATCAATGTTCAACCGATAGCTGGGTATTACGTCATTTTTTTCTATCAATGTTCAACCGATGGCTGGGTATTACGTCATTTTTTTCTATCAATGTTCAACCGATAGCTGGGTATTACGTCATTTTTTTCTATCAATGTTTAACCCTATGGCTGG
Organism: Acanthosepion pharaonis; assembly: GCA_903632075.3. NCBI lineage: Eukaryota > Metazoa > Mollusca > Cephalopoda > Sepiida > Sepiidae > Acanthosepion > Acanthosepion pharaonis. The sequence goes on from CAHIKZ030001591.1 coordinate 336,080, forward strand.
GTATTACGTCATTTTTTTTCTATCAATGTTCAACCGATGGCTGGGTATTACGTCATTTTTTCTATCAATGTTCAACCGATAGCTGGGTATTACGTCATTTTTTATCTATCAATGTTTTTCATTTTTTCTATCAATGTTCAACCGATGGCTGGGTATTACGTCATTTTTTCTATCAATGTTCAACCGATGGCTGGGTATTACGTCATTTTTTTTCTATCAATGTTCAACTGATGGCTGGGTATTACGTCATTTTTTCTATCAATGTTCAACCGATGGCTGGGTATTACGTCATTTTTTTCTATCAATGTTCAACCGATAGCTGGGTATTACGTCATTTTTTTCTATCAATGTTCAACCGATGGCTGGGTATTACGTCATTTTTTTCTATCAATGTTCAACCGATAGCTGGGTATTACGTCATTTTTTTCTATCAATGTTCAACCGATGGCTGGGTATTACGTCATTTTTCTCTACCACCGATAAAGCGGTGTTCAGTGCTCAAAGTGTAATCGGCCAACTTCAATAGGAAGGATATAATAATTACAAAGGTTCTATTAAAGATATACCTGGAGAATTTATATAGACATCCCCTATGTCACACATTATCAAATGCCATTGAGATATCAAAGGTGATCGTTCTCGTGATGAGTTTATTATCGAATGTTTCACTGATTTTGTATATAATGACAATTAAAACCTCAACAGATAAGAGAAATCTATACTGTTTGTATCTTGTTGCCCAGAAAATTCTTTCTGTTGAGGTAATGGTACCAACCAATATGTTGATAATAGACCCAAGTAGCTAGCTGATGATAGCCTCCTTTGGGGTTACTTTAAGGTTAGGAGCCTTGATTATCAGCTAGCTAACGTTAGCTCAGTAAAACATTTACCTCCATTATCCTTAATTATGATACAGTCAATCAGTTATGTGCCATGCGTGATACATTCTTAGGCGATCATGTATCTTTCGATACATGACTAATGAGGCAGATTTTTTTCCCGCAGTAGTTTGACATTTCTTTCTGTGGTAGTCCAGTAGCCATACAAGGCTATAGAACCCGGTCTGTCCTGCTATTTACCCATAGCTGAGGGAGGGGAGAAGAAGAGGATTTATACCTTTCCCAAAAGGTATTCGCACGTAAGTGAATGTAATGGATTCGAATGGAATTCGAACTCTGCTCTCTGATTCCTCGATCTGAGCTGCACTCCACCGTACCTCTGTGATGCAGACAATCCAAGAATGAGTAGATAAATACAGGCAAGCCACTTGAAGTGATACCGTATCGCATACCCAGAAAAACAGGCAAAAGGCAACGGAATCAATAGAGTCAGAATCATCATGCCTAAGCGGAGAACCTAGGCATCGAGAAAAAGCACGCAAGTGAGGATAAAGAACCTCACTGGGAGAAATGGGGTTACACAGCTGCTCGCAGATGAACTAATATCCTTCACATGCAATGTATTTATACCAACACACCGAGAATGGAAATTAAGTTATGACTATACAACGAAAACAGTTAATACATTTTAAATTATTTGGTGGTTTATGTTGCAACAATTCTAAATTGCTACGACCAGCTAACTTATTGGCTTATACAGGGTGACCACTGAAATAGTGAATGATATAAAACAAAAATAAGTTTTACAAACACATGAGTATCTTGGGTTAGTAAAGTTTGGACGAGTTGAACCAGTTTCCGAATCTTTTTAAGCAATGTTCTGGCGATGCCTAGTTGAGCAGAGCGACGACGGGGAGAAGCTGATGTAACCTCGAGGACACTCGGCCGTACAGCTTCCACTTCTGCGTCAGTGCGCTTAGGGCCTCTTCCAGGAAGATCGCTGACTGATCCAGTTCTTTCAAACCTGGCGAGTAGGTTCCTAATCATGTTATCACCAAGTGATACACTGACATTAAAATATTGCCGGTATTTTCTTTGAGTTTGAATAATTGATCTTTCACTGGAATAGAAAAACCTCAATGAGTTTTACCCGTTGCTGGACATCATACGTAGCCATTTTGATCTCCAAAGGATACTCTATATCCTGCATATATATATATATATATATATATATATATATATATATATATATATATATATATATATATATAACATGCCCAAACACTAATATTCCATAGTTATAATTTATTACATTGGAATCGTAATTACTATCCAATTCATCAGACCTACAAATTCAAAAAGAAATTGGAAAATATAACTCCGGGTAGAAAAAACAAAATTTTAGCGAGAGTGTATGTGTGGGAATGGGAAACGAGTGTGAGAGGGAAATGTATGAAAGCTCTAGAGAGAGGGGTGTAATAGAAGAAAGAAAAACAGGAAGGCCTAAAGGTGAAGGTGGGGATTAAAATTTAACAGACAGAAGTTTTAAAGAGAGGAGTTAAATAACAATTTAAATGAGTTAGATACAGATAAATATGAATTATTTTCAGATGCATAATTTGCTACGGATTCGCTGACCTAAAATTAATATTAAAAAACAGACACCGGAAACGTGTGGATACATTTGTGGTGACACTACGCACAATAAAAAACGATATGATCTAAACTAAAATTCCAGCCAATTCATACTCCCGATTTATATGTGAAAATTTTCCGTCTGCTTTGCATTACTAACCTTATATACACAAGAAAGGAGAAGATGAGAGAGAGGAAAAAAGGGTGGGGTGCGCAAACTAAAAACGCGGGCATTTATAAGAGAACTGACGAGTAATCAAGAATAATTAGACAAAGCGAGTAATATCACCTACAAGTTACAAATTTAACATGAACGTATAAAAAAATAAAGAATATTTAATCTAGTAAAGACCTACTATTTATATGCCCCAAAACACATACGTATATATACACACATACACAACAACATATCTATACATACTCGTACATACATACATATACATATACGTGTGCACATATATATAAATACACATACATTCATACATACATATACACATACACTCATGCATACATATATACATACATACATACACATATGTGCACACACATATACATAAAACCTTACACCCATTCATACATATACATGCACGCACTCATCTAAACAAATATACTATCTATCTATCTATCTATCTATCTATCTATCTATCTATATAATTAAAAAGTAAAAGGTAAAAAACCACACATCCATCCATACATACATTTAACAATAGATGGGTAGAATTAAACTAATTTGTACTTAAAAAACTACTGAGGAAGAAAACGTTAACAATATTGAAAAAAAAAACCACGGAGTGATTAACGCGTATATATCTCTTAAGTCTACATATATATCTAGGTATATAAAAATATCAGAAAACTATCAGATTTTGTATATCAGTTATTTATGAAAAACTTTTTACATACATACCCACATACACATATACCAACATATGAATAAAGTCAGCTAACACAAATTAAATGATCAAAAATATATAGAGCACCACATAAACACAGACAATGATATATATATATATAGGTAACAATAAGCATCATTCCATTTAAATATCATGTTCGATGTTAGTGATCCAAGATCGAACCGTTATAGATAACAACATGTTATAAAACCGTGTTTATTTATTACATGAATAACTAATTTTCAGTGTCTTCCTACTGAAAATTTTATATAGTGGATGTTTACTATGAAAGTGTTTGTCTATTAATCTTAGGAAGAAACTGCTTATATCAATGTTGGAAAGCCCGCCATACGGTGAGTTAAACCATATTACTTTCCTCTTTCTGTTTTTAGATCTATTATTACTATGATTTTCTAGTTCTTCGTCATAGATTAATTCCTGTTTAAAACCACTATTTTTGGGAGGCTGATTATATGTAAATTTATTTCCATTAAAGATTTTCTGGCTAGAAATCTAGTATTTACAGTTTTGGAGATGTGATCTATTACAGATTTCGGGTGGTTAGAGTGGACATTGATGTATAAGGGTGTCTGGTCAACTTTATGGGAGGTATCATTAGGGAGGTTGAGGGTGATATCTAAAAAGTTGATTATTTTAAGGTTGGAAGATATTTCAATCTTAAGGCCTAGGTATTTGAAGGCCCTAATGATCCTCTTATATAAGCTGGAAGTCAAGGGGCCATTGCTATTAGGGACAATGATTAAGCCGTCAACTCTATAAATTTCAACTTGGTTAAGGTTAACTACTCTACTCAAAGTGTCTAAAATATATATGCCCACTAAATCTGCTATTTTAGCAGAGTCGAATGCTCTCATAGGTACATCGAAACTTTCATTATTCTTTTTCACCCGAGTAGCGTCATTGTATGTAAGTATTGATCTTCTTGACGCTAAAACAATTACCAGATCATTTTTTGTGATTTCAGTATATCTTTTTGCGAAATTAAGGCTATAAATTAATAGTTCCCCGAAATAGAAGGGTAAAAATCCAATATGTCAAATTGGATGAAAGTAGCTTTCCTTTTATTGGGGATCTTTAGGAAAGGTTGACTGAATATTTATCCAGTACACATGATGGTATTTTCTTAAGAATGCTTTAAGAAATTAATCCCAACTCAGATTTTGAGCGATTAATTAAACGGGGCTGCAAGCTATTGATAAAATTCGGTTTATAATCTTTGAATAGAATGTATGCATTTTTCATATTAAATTTACCCATTCTGTGTGCAATTCACACACACACACACACACACACACACACACACACACACACACACACACATAAATATATGTGTGTGTGTGTGCGTGTGTGTGCGTGTGTGTGTGTGAGTGTGTGTGTGTGGAGTTGCACACAGAATGGGTAAATTTGATATGAAAAATGCACATAGATACGTTGTATGTTTGCTTAGATGAGTGTGTGTATGTATATGTATGAATGTGTGTAAGGTTTTATGTATATGTGTTTGGGTATCTGTGTATGTCTATGTGTATATGTGTGTATGTGTATATGCATGCATGAGTGTATGTGTATTTATATATATATATGTGCGCACGTATATGTATATGTATGTATGTACGAGTAGGTATAGATATGTTGTTGTGTATGTGTGTATATACGTATGTGTTTTTGGGCATATAAATAGTAAGTCTTTACTAGATTAAATATTTTTATTTTTTTATATGTTTATGTTAAATTTGTAACCTGTAGGTGATATTACTTGCTTTGTCTAATTATTCTTGATTACACATCACTTCTCTTATAAATGCCCTCGTTTTTAGTTTGCTCCCAAATGTACAACTAGTTTACAGTAAATGATCTCGCATATTGAGGAATATTTGTCCGTCTATCAAGAGTAGTAAAACAACATAATACATTATAAGTCTTCTATTGACGTTAATTAAACCTCTATTGTCGCATGTATACGATTGTACAGATAGCAGATACCACACTGCACTATATCTTCCTGTTGCATGAATGATAACAGAATGAGTGAAACAACAATCTTGATATACATGGAACTGTGCAACGTTTTCGTGTCCTGGGTAAGACGATAAACTTAACTCGACAGCAAGGCCCCTGATCAGGAGGTTTTGTGAAGCGTATAACCACCTCTTAATTGCTTGTGTTCCTAGGTCCACACGGACCCGAGGTGGTAGCACCTGTTAGGGTCCCAGATATAGGCTCAAACTGATGTCAAAACACTATGAAAGTGTAAAAATAGGTTTTAATACAGCAATGCTTTTTTGTAAAAAATTATTACTAGCAATGAATATTTGAGGGAAAAAAATTATTGCCAGCAATACATTTTTAAAGGAAAAATATTACTAGCAGTAAAAGTCTTGTTAGCATTAAATAACCCATTGAGGTTGATATGCAGTACAAAAAACAAAAACAAATAAAAAACAACAAAAAAAAAACAACAAAAAACAAACAAAACAAAACAAAAGAGAAAAACAAAACTAAATCAATATTTTCACCATAAACGTCAAAGGCTGACGAAAATCGTAACATGGTATCCCACACTATAATGTCAAGGGCTTGAAAATGTGTAGCATAAGTGAACAATCTTTGAAAGGCATACGGCCATTAAGTGCCTGAAAAGAGACTCTTCTCTCATTAATGAACTCTGCAGAGTGTGATTCGACCACCCGGAACAAATAACTGACCTTCTCTTAACATGACTGGAGATGTACGCCAATGGTGTTGTGAAGTAAATGGAAGTTTGGTCAGAAGCACGTATACTGGTAGACATATTATAAGGAAATGATTCCTAACAATACGTTCTGATATTCCTGAGGACACAATAGCTCTGATCTGTACTGTGGACGTTGTACTACGTGTCTGTCAACAACCTGGTCTACGGTTGTAGGAATATCCATTTGAGCTGTGTCTAACCTCACACAGACACGTCATGTCCAATAAGCGCATCAGTTCTTCAAAATGACCAACCAGATTCTCGAACACACAGAATTCACTCTCTCTAAAACGACTCTAATTGAACAAAGTGTGCATACTTGCGTTTACCTGGTAAAACACCGACTGGCACTGGATTCTTTCAACACAATGAACCGTATAGCAGGCTACATCACTATCTAAAACTTAGACCACAGGCTGTGCACTGATTTAAGTTTTACTGTCATAAAATGGGCGAAGACGGAATATGAAAATATCTACTTCTCACTAACATACATATCAGTCAGTCAGTCAGTCAGTTATGTGCCATGCGTGATACACGCGTAGGCGATCATGTGTCTTTCGATACATAACTAATGAGGCAGATTTTTTCCGCATTTCTATTCTGCGGTAGACCAGTTGCCATCTAAGGCTATAGAACCCGGTCTGGCCTGCTATTTATCTATAGCTGGGGGTGGGGAGAAAAAGAGGATTCATACCTTTCCCAAAGGATATTAGCACGCAAGATTAGCATGGATTCAACTGGAATTCGAACTCGGCTCTCCGATTTCTCAACCTGAGCCGCTAACCATTACTCCACCGTGTCTACCGAACCCCAGCCAAAATCTGTATCTTTCTTTGGGGTGTCGTAATTTTATTTTCTATCAGTGTATTTTTCTTAATATTCATTTTGCATATATACTACATCAGTTTAACTGAGTGTCAAATTTAATTATTTATTTAGTTATCTATCTATCTATCTATCTATCTATCTATCTATCTATGGTTTAAACGGCATGTGTAAACATTTATTAATTGCCAAATTTTGAGTTCATGGAAAAATTAAAGGTCGAGTGTGACTGAAACAAAAGGCTGATGCTATCTTTGAAAGATTGGTGCTATAAAATCTTTCAAATTTTAGCAGTCAGTACGCTCTTGTTCTTCTAAAATCTCCCTCACCCTAGTGGCTTGAATATCTATTTAGCCATGGAACTACAAAGGGCAATTTTATAAAAGCAAAATAAAGCTAAAAACAATTAGAATTTAGGAGACAACTTTCCGTATATAATCTCATTTACTTTAATTGCGTTCTTTATTTTCACAGATCGGACGTTTTAAAAAAAAAACAGCGTCTGCAAACAACAGTAGAACCAATCATTCCGCTTTAAAAGATCTTTCTCTAAAACGAGACTAGTGAAAGCGACAGGCGAATTATTCTAAAAAGTGAAACAGCGAAAGCAAGAATTATTATTATAATAATAATAATGTTTCAAAATTTATAAAAAGTAGAAAAAATTCACTCGATGCAAATAAAACCGCTAAATAGAAGGAAAATCTCTGCTGGTTTTGTATCCTTTATCAATGTTTAAAAAATAAAAAAAAGAAATGTTTTACTTTAATGTGTCGTAATTGTAAATTGTCACCCGAAGCCGAATTTGAAAACCGCTTCGGTATCCATCTTCAATTATTTACAAACAATTGACCGAAAATAAAACAAGTCGTGCGATTTGGTGCTCGAGTGACAATCTAATTGGGAGTGGGGATATAATACAAATGTTTATAAGATGCAGGTGAACAGAAAGAACTGTTTAAATAGAAAATAGAGTGTAGGGAGAAGAAGAAGAGGAAAAGAAAGAAAAAAATCGCTTCGAGAAAGAAAAGAAAGCAAGGAAAAAGAGGATGGATAGAAAGAAAAAAGAAGAACGTACAGAAATAAAAGATAATTACTGAAGAAAAAGAAAAGGAATTAGAGAAACAAGAAGGAAGAAAAAGAAAATGTAAAGACAGAAAAAAGATGGCTGACAGCAAAAAAATATTGAACAGTTTTTAAAAAATCAATTTTAGATCGTGTTTTAAGGATAAAGGTATGTTAAGAAGAAAATAAAAGAGAAATTTCGCATAAAGAAAGAAAGAAAAATGTATAATAAAAGAAAAGAAAATGAGAGTGAACAAAAGTGACAGAGAGAAAAGGAGTTAAAAGAAAGAGAAAGAGTGTTATAGAAAGAAGAGGGAGTTAATAAGAACGTGTAATAGAGAAGGAAGGAATCAGAGTAAATTGTTCAATAGAAAATGTTCAATAATAGGAAATTAGTGACATTTAAAAAAATAACAGAAATATATCGTGATGCTATGGGAAGAATGGCCCAAGAAGACCGTGTTCACTCGCCATATTTTATAAGGCTAGCACGCTAACCATTAGAGTACCTCGATTAGACGAAAAGATGTAATATTTATAGGCAAAAAAAGAAAATACGGAAGTATGAAAAAGAAAGAAAAATATCTGGCCATAAAAACTTAAAAATCATAAATAGATAAGGTCTATGTCACATCGATTCCAATATGTATGTATGTGTATATGTATGCAAGAAATAAAACATTTTAAGTAGAAATCAGTCGTTAACAAAACTTGTATTTAAATTAAACAATAGACTAATTTGTAATTACAAACCGCGATTTCTACTGTGACACTTATTCTTTGTCATGTTTTATTTTCAGTCATAAAATGAATATGACTGGCGATAGGACAGTTTGCGGTGAAGTTTTATGCAAAAATTAATGCAAAAATCATACCAATAGCAATCATTTTAAAAGGATAGGAATCATTTTGCTTACTTCGCACCCCGACTGTTTATTAATTTAGATTAAGGTATAGTTACAAAATTAGAAGCAAATTCTGATTAATCCAAGCTGACTTAAAAATCAAAGTATTATGAATCGTTCAATCAGAATCAAATTCCCTATCAATAGCTTGCGAGATTCTGACTTTTTTTCCTGATTGTAAAATAGATAGTATTTGGATCATCAAGCACATTCTATAAATTATTATTTTCTAACGTAGCGATAACAGGCAAACGTATCTATCTGGAGAATATGTAATCAGTAATTCGCTTAGTATAAATTTAAAGATTTAATTGTTATCCAAAAACATAAAGAGGTATTCGAAATGTATTCAGATAAATACGAAAAGAGATAAACAATAAGGGACATGGAATAGATAGATAGATAGATAGATAGATAGATAGATAGATAGATAGATAGATAGATAGATGAAGAGATGAAAAAAGAGAGAGGAGACCAAAACAGAGAGAGAGATACAAACCAAGGCATGAACAGATGGACATATAAAGAGAGATATGAAAAGAGAGAGAGAGAGAGAGAGAGTTATGTACAAAGATGAATTAAGAGAGATGTGTACAGAGACATGGCCCTCGAAAAGAGAGGAAGAGACAAAGAGTGAGAAGGGGGGAGAGAGAAAGAGAGATGGAAGAAGAGTAGAATGAATAAAGAGAGAGAGGTACGATGAGAGATGAACATCACGAGATATGACTAATTTGGTGGTCTATAAGGTGGCTAACCACCTCATAGACCACCAAATTAGACTATTTCTCCCCAGAGTAAGTAATAACGATACAGTCAGACACACAGTCAAAAATAACATAAATATTTTCTACAAAAACCAAATGCACATTAACTACAAACAAGATGAATCTTCACTTAGAAATATCATAAAGAAATACACTAACCCAATTGACCCGAACAAAAAAATTAAATTAATTATCTATTATAAAAAATTTAAAGCAGCTAACCTTATCCTAAAAAATAACAACACACCAGCAAAATCAAAATTATAACGACGAATATTATTTATGAGTTCAAATGCCGTTAAGAAACTGATTAAACCGAACTCATAAATAATTACATCGGTCACACTACTCTATGTCTATCCAGATGTCTTACGTTATATCTATCCGACCACAGCTCCATTAGAACCCCAAACTTTAAACTTACCAGACTCCATCCAGACTTCTACATATTAGTAGAAAATACAGACATAATAACTTCATCTAAATGTAAAAAAGATTAAAACTAATGGAAGCCTTAATAATAAAAAATAAAAAGACAACACTTAATAAAATTAACTACGAACACGGCCGCAATGTGCTGTGTTCGGAAAATAAAACATCCCTATAAATATAGAAACGTACACACAAGCCACACAGACAATTAAAAAGCAAAAATAAAATCATCTTTGGTAATGGCTAAAAGTAAAGCCGAAAGCGCTCGGAATTATAGAACATTTGGACAGTTTCTACACACTCAGTGTCCCCCACTCAAAAAAAGAAAACACTTGTTCGAACACATGAACAAATTAAATAAAAAGCTTAATCGTAGTACCTTGCCTGTCGTTTTTAATGAAACACACACACACACACACACACATATATATATATATATATATATGTATATATATATGAATAGTATCACACGGACTCTAAAGCCAGTCAAAATCTTGGAATCTTAACAAGAACTAATACAAATCGTGGACGTTTCCATTTCACCTTTATGGATCCTGATTTGCCAAAAAGAAAAATTCATAAAAAATATAATCGCTCTAATTTGTTTGTTATCTTTAGGAAAACGCTTTGAATGAACATTAGCTACTTTGGTCCATCCAATTTAAACTGCATTACTTCGTAGTTGACGTTGTTTAAACTGAAAAATTCGTAATTATCACATCGAACGACAGATTAATCTTTCGCGCGATGAGAGTCAACACTTTCGCGTCGAAATGCGTAAAATTGATGACACTTTAATGCACTTCGCATCCGCCGATAAATATACATAAATTAAAAACCGCCTTACCTTTAATTACGCAAAATGAAAAATAATGTATACACGAGTTAACCGAAAATGTTAAACACTCTATACAATGAAATTCTAGATTTATCTATCACATCCGTCACCTTCGACAAACTTCTCGGACTGTCAACAAACAAAACAGCAATATAATCTTCTGAGTATCGGACCCAAATGCAACTTGCAAAACATATAATCGATAAAAAGATCGAAATCTAAATATTATATGAAAAAATCTTAAGCCTACCAAATGATAATCTCTTCATAATCTAAACAGGACAATGCTACTTGGTAAAATCATAATCTATTTCAAACAAATTTCATAATTCTACGAAAAAACTTGTAAACAGCAAGCTACGAAATGCCGTGAAACAGCTTCGTAACAATAACTGTATTTGAAAAGCCTATAAAATCAATATTTTCATTATATTAAATACAGAAAACTACCAAACGAAATCGAAACCATTTTTTGTGAGCACAAAAAAATTAAAAGTAAATATAACAGACCAATTAAGCCATCCGTGTCCTGGATAAGACGATAAACTACATCCGACAGCAAGACATTTGATCAGGAGAATTTGAGGAGCATGGAACCACTTCTTAATTGCTGGTGTTCTCAGGTTCACCATGACTCGGGGTGTTAGCACCTGTCTGGGTCCAAGTTATGGGCAAATAGTTCCCTCCCCCAACAAAAAAATAATCAAAACACCATGAAATTATAAAAAATAGGTTTTACTACCAGCAATACCTTTTTGGAAAAATTATTACCAGTAGTACATTTTTGAAAAAGAAAAATATTATCAGCAATAAAAAACTTGTCGGCATTAAATAACCTATTGAGGTTGATATGCCGTAAACCAAACCAAACCAAACCAAACAAAGCAAATAATGCAGAAACTGATGAATTCAAATTCCAAAAAATAATTGTTGTTTACCAAGGTAGATATCTAAATGATAATGTTAAAATCCCGTCTGCGCCCAATAATCTCAGAGACTCCCATTTACGCATGTCATCATTCAAAATCACTAAATAAATTTATTGTTCTGTATTTACCTCGTAAATATAGGATTAATGCCACAAATGAATTACGAAAAATCCACAAACCAATAAACCCAACAACGAAATATTAGCTTCAATAGATTTAGTCAAACCTAATAAAAAATGCCCTTCTTAATTTCTCTCGTAGTGTACTCTCCAGCCTTCTTCAGGTGATTGGAATTTCGAACCGAACACTTTATTTTGTCCAGCGGGGTAGATTGTTCTAGTTCCACGTGCCATGCCTCTCCTGGATGTCTCAGTTATTTCCCTTTAACTCAACTCTCCAGGTTTTTTGGTTCACCACTAGAACAATCTACCGAAATAAAGGGTTCGGTTCGAAATTCCAATCACCTGAAGAAGGCTGGAGCGTACAATGGCAGAAACGTTGTGAATATGGCAATGGAGATGAGGATAATAGTCCGAATAATGTAAATAATGTAAATAATTATAATACCTCATATCAGAGATATAGACAAACATAATTTTGTTTTTAACTTTACATACTCTCTAAATATTAATTAAAATACAATCCTTTCTGGACGCCTGATAGCGATAAGTTTATTGCTTGTCTATAAAAGAATTCCTGCAATAACTCTTGCCTTCTTGACTACAAAAGTGGATTACCCTATTGATATAAAAAAACTGTCATAAAAATTTAATTAAGGAAGCCAAATTAATCTTTTCTAAAACAATTTTCTACAGAGAATATAGTAACATTAAGCTCTCATGTATAATACTTTTACAAATTATGCTGTCATCGAACAAATAAAGTTTTATTTAAGGATCAATAGTGACACTGATAAAAGTGATAAAAGTGACAGTAAGGACGACAATATAATCAATTTATTTCATCCTAATCAGATGCATTCAAACTCGCAAACAAGCAGAAATACCTGTACAAAATATAATTTATCGATACATAAGGTCCACAGATAGTAATAAACAATTACGATTACAAATAGTTAAATTTTTTAAATTAATAATCACTAACAGAGCCACATTAAAATAAATTCTATACTGTTTAAAAATGTATTGTTCTAGGGAATTATATCTGTGAAAATAACACAAGACATATTTTCTCTTTGAATTTATGAAATGAGGAGTTATTATTTACATGCGGACTAATGTTCCTAAAACCATTTTTTTTTCGAAATATTCCATGTACATCTTGACCATAACCGTTAATAACGGCAAACCCATAGCCGATCCTACCTACTGCTGGTATATTTCAAACTCTAGATGGAAAAATGTTATCTGTACACAGGACGGGTTATTTATCGAGGTACTAGTACATTCTTTATCCGATTCCAATCGGTTCGAACCACCAATAGAGTTTCATCCTTAGGAACTCTGGTGAATAGGCTCACCACATTCGAGCTTACCATCTGATTGTATGCATAGGAGCTATTCGGATCGATTCCACGAAGTGTTCTGAATTTTGGACATATGACGAAGACTTCCCTGTTAGTGAGTTGACTATATCTATCAGGAATTTGCTCAACAAGTGGAATGCTAAACCCCTGCATCTGTCTCTCGAGGTCTTAACGGAATACCAACTTTGTAAATCTTAGGAGACCATACATATGTCGCGGCTTGATGTAACGTTGGGTCAGCTATCTATACTTATTAGGTTGAGGTTTGTTTTTTTTTACGTCTCAATATAGATAGCTGAGTAAGTGGATAATGCCAAAATAATCTACCAATATAAAGAAAGACTCAGAATTCTAGAACCTATTACTATACAAAATTGACAACCCCGTTGTATAAAATATCTTTCACCACAGAAGACGGTATTTTGAAATGTATATAAAATATTTCATATACAGGGTGTTTCACAATTGTTGAAACAAAGCTGTGGCCTCTCAGATCTTCCCTGCTGGCTTTATTCTTTTACTCTTTTCAGATTATTGTTGGGAAATAGTTAACATTTTGATCTATTCAACCAAATATAGCGAAATCATGCCTTGGACGAGGGAGCAGATATTTCGTATGAAGACATATTACGAAACTAAGTCTTTCAAGATTGTTCAAGCAAGTTACAGAAGGAAGTTCAATTTCAGCACATTTCCAAACAGGAGTCAGATTTTCAAGTTGGTCAAGAACTTTGAAGCTCATGGCACGTGTGAAGATCGTAGGGTGAGTGTTCCTTACCATCTGGGCCTTCGATAACAATCCAAACACCAAAGAATATCACCAGGGCTCAAGAGTCAGTTGGCCAGAGTCCGTCTAGATCTTCGTGACGGAGGAGCCAAGAACTTGGAAGCTTTGTATCTTCTGTTCGGAGAATTCTGATTAATGATCTCAAACTTTATCCCTTTAGTCATCAATGAGTAGATTCAAGCGATCACCCAGGAGGAATGAGGAATAACACGCGTTATCAAGAAACTTTGTATTCAACAGTGCCATCAACTGAACGGCGGACATCTGGAGCTTCGGCTCCTCTTGACATTTTTGGTATAAGCTTGAGACTGAATGGTTGCAGATTCTAAAATTTTATGCTTTTACCTTTCAATAAATGTAATTTCCATTACTTTATCATTTGTGGTCCTTAATTTGTGCCAGATCATTTGGTTTCAAAAATTGCGAAACATCCTGTACGTAAATAATAATAATACGCATAATATTTGATAATTCTTTTCAAGTGTGGTCTCGCTCATTTTAACTGTTACACATGACATCACTTTGACTGATTCAAAATTATGTATAAAATAACAGGATGTAGTCAACGGAATTTTGCCTAGCACACTGACAGCACATGGTTCTTGATAATGACTGAGACGGTTAAAAGTACTTGAATAAAATTGAAAGAACAAACGTGAACTTCCAAAATTTCTATCATGATATACAACATCGGATATGAACAGTGGAAAATATAAAAAATATCAGACAGACCTTCTCGGTTGAATTTGTTGGACAAATACTTACTGCCTAAATACACATCATATATATATATATATATATATATATATATATATATATATATATATATATATATATATATATATATATATATGTGTGTGTGTGTGTGTTGTTCGTGGGTATGAAATAACTAAATGAACTGTGTACAGAATAAAATGTAAACTACCTTAGCAACGACAGAAAGAGAGATATACAGAAAACACATTGACAAGCAAAAATGACAGAGTTTAGGAGAAGTAAATAGAGATGATTATGAGAAATTGAGGAAAGGAAAGATAACAATGGATAAATGCGAGAGAGAGGAGAGGGGAGTGTGTGTGGGGGAACGTGTTCAGAAAGAAAGAGTGAAATAAAGAGAAGTCGAGGAATGAAGTGCTCACATAGAAAAAGAAAGTGTAAAATAGAGAAAGAAAAAAAGAAAAAGAGCAAGAATGAGAAAAAAGAGCCAATCAGAGAGAAGGAATAGAGTGGAAGAAGGCAGCTGAAAGCGGAACTACGAAAGTGTGACAAGAGAAGAGGAGAGAGGACGAGAATGAGAAAAGGAGAGAAATAAGCGTTTGCTGAAAGAAAAAGAAAGAGAAGAAGAAGGAAAAGGTGAAAGAGAGAGAAGACAAAATGAAAAAAACTTAGAACAGATAGAAAAACACTGACTTTCATTAGATCGTTTGGCTGAATAGATGCAAGAATACATTTAATGAAGGAGTTAACGAATCAGAAACAAAGATATGAAATTCATTCATTTATTACCTTTTTTCGCTGATTCGTCCGCTTTCATTTATACCTTATAGGCTTGCTTTAATTGCATTGCGACATTCGTCTTGTCTCACCGAGACACGAACATAACTAAGCATAGTGTGAATGCCATTAATGAGATACGTATATACGAATATGTGTATTTAGGAGTGTGTATGTGTGTGTATGTGCACGCGTTCTTTAGAGACAGATAAATTGCAATATATATATATATATTATAGGTTGTATTAATTAACTTTGTTCACGAACACATAAACACTCATACAAATAGCTACATACACACATATAAGTCTCTCTCAATATATAGACATACATTTATAGCTTTATGTCTGATTATACAAAGCATATATTTTTCTCTTGTATAAATATTCATTTTGTCTTCATGTAAGTTGCATGTACGATAGAATGCCAATAACTAAACAGACCAGAATTCGAATGTGGCATGAGAATTGGACGCATTGCACCGCCATGTCTACCACGCGGCCTGGTTTTTCATTGTCATATTCGTTTAGCATGACTTTTTCTGGTGTTTAAAAAAAACAAAACAAAGAACAATAGTCTATTTTCACAATTGTTAATATAATAAATAAATAAATCCAGTGTGTGTGTAAAGTTTTCTTTGGCGAGACATTTGTAATGCTGGAAGATTGTAACAGTGAAGTTTTAAAGAAAACATAAATTTATGAGCAGCATTTGTGTTTCAAACATGGTTATATATCACAGGGCTACACACCATGAGCTAATTAAAATCTTTAGCAAAAGCCGAAATAAGTAAAATCCTAAAAGCGCTCGCGACATAATCAATGAAAATCGTCGTCGGACCATCGACAAGATATTCGAGGAGACTAATTTGTCCTCTGATCCTTGTCAGTGAATATTAAAATATTAGAAAACTGAAGCGTGTAACCATAAAACTTGTAGTTTGATCAGTGGATTAAAAACAAAACAAAGTAATCGTCTTAGTGTGCAAGACACGATTCAAAGTAAAAAGTTTGAGATAACCTAAAGTTCCTGGATTAATAATTCTGCTGATTTTTTCCTGAATCTCTCTGCGTCTTACACACGCCTCCCCCCATATATATATATATATATATATATATATATATATATATATATATATATGTGTGTGTGTGTGTGTGTGTGTGTGTGTGTGTGTGTGTGTGTGTGAAGAAATATAGTCTTAAGATGTGCTATATTTATGAGATAAAGTGCTCAATATCAGGGATAGAGCGTGTGTAAATATAAAAGTAAACATAGAAGTCAACACTTAGAGGCGACAGTCTGTTTCATGCTAGATGCAATCGCCAGGCCACGTAGGTATATGTGTATTTATTAATATATACTTCACAGCTCTGTTTAACTACATTGGGTACTGTTTTGTTTGCACTATAAATTAAAATAAATAAATATTTATTATATCTAATATATAATCTAGTATACACGCATATATAGTGGCCTGACGATTGCATCTAGCATGAAACAGACTGTCGCCTCTAAGTGTTGACTTTTATGTTCACTTTTATATATATATATATATATATATATATATATATATATTGCTTGCTCGCTACGCTCTATAATTTCTTAACTTAAATCTTGCCTTTTTTTTTCACAACGGAAAAACATGTGCCATATAAAATTTAATCGTATTTTTTTTGCTTTGTTTTTCCCAATATCTCACTCCATACACTCTATATTTTGAGTTTAGACACCAATAATATGTTGGGTTTGTATTAACTTTGAGCTTTAAATCTGAGTATAATTTAGCGTTCCTCGCATGAGATCTAGTATTTTTAAAAAAACAACTGTAATAAGCGGTTCAATCGCCCTACGTGCCTGACGAATTGGAAAACCATGAAACTTTAAGTTGCATTACTAACGTATGTTTATGTGTATTTATTAAAATATATTTCACGGCTCTGTTTAACTACATTGAGCACTGTTTTGTTTGCACTATAAATTAAATTAAATAAATATTTATTATATTTGATATATAATCTAGTATACATGAATATATAGTTGCTAATATCTCGTTATTTAGTTTATATTCCCACTTACTTTCTTTTGTTTCTCTCTCTCCCTATATATATATATATATATATATATATATATATATATATATATATATATATATATATACACTTTATGTTTAAGCATATATCTCCAGCGCTTGTCATTATACCGTCATTGTTTTTAAGAATGGATTTACAACTATATGTGGTATTATTTATGATTTTCCTTTAATTTTATTAGCTGTCCTAATTATATGTATTCCTGAACGTTTTCCAGTTCTTCATTCACTATCTGTATGATCATTTTTGGAATGTTTCCTTTAAACATTAATTATGTTACATTTCTTTTCATTTTAAGACTTACATTGTTTCCCTATTTGGATCACTGAAATTTTCTTATAATTCATCCAATGATTCTGATATTAGTAAAATATTTTCAGCACTTGGTAGATGGTAAAAATATTTTGTGTTCCTGGTTACTCTTATTCATTACCAGTTCATTTTCCGGAAGATGCTTTCAAAATACGGAGTAAATAATTTAGATGAAATTCTACTCTCTTACTTCAACAGTTTTTCAGGGTCAGATTATTACAGTAGTGATATCGTATATAATGCCAATTACTTTATATAATTTCAGTTAATACCTTGTTCTTATCGGGAGTTAAAGACTTCCGAATCTTCTACGGAGTCAATATCTTTTCTTAGTCAACATGCAAGTTTATTGTTTTTGAATGGTATATTTTTGAGTCAACGCTCCTAAAATCTGTCAGTTCGCGTGGCTGAGTTTTGTCTGAGATGTTTCTTAAACTGTTTATTTCTTTTGAGAATAATTACATTTTATGTACATAAATGTTTACTAAGTTGAGATCGGCATAAAATAGAGTTACGCAGATTATGTTGCGCCAACTTCGAAGTGGAAAAGGGCCGCTTCTCTTGTTGAGCAATATTCGAAGTTCTGACTTTTATTTGAGTATGAACACTTACACTGTTGGCAAATAAGCAACTCTCAGTCACCAAGCTAGCATGTGTATATAAATTATGGGAAGTACTCTGAAAGTATTTACTCCTATTTATTTTCACAGAAACCACAACAGATGCAGGATGAATGCCAATAAATGAAATTCTTTTCGCACGAAATTAGTAAATACAAAACACTTGAAAATATCTCGGAGTACTGATTATTTTTAATCATTTCATTCTAAGTAAGGCAATAAAGCCACTAAGACGCAAGTGGTTATCGA